>JAESUZ010002448.1:0-108273 GCA_017311185.1 Proteles cristata cristata | reverse complement strand
AGAAAGAAAGGAAAGAAAGAAAGAAAGAAAGAAAGAAAGAAAGAAAGAAAGAAAGAAAGAAAGAAGGAAGGAAGGAAAGAAGGAAAGTAAAGAAAGAAAGAAAGAAAGAAAGAAAGAAAGAAAGAAAGAAAGGAAGGAAGAAAGGAAGAAAGGAAGGAAGAAAGGAAGAAAGAAAGAGGGAGGGAGGAAGGGGAGATGAAGGGGAAGGGAGGAGGGGGAGGAAGAGGAAGAAGACAACTGTGGGAGACAGAAGATAGGGAAATGTCCCACACCCACACTCACACCCACACCCACACCCACACCCACACGGGTTCATCACATGATAAGGAAAACACTTGACCTTCAAATTACACTCAGACAACCCTAATGTCTCCAACAGCCCAAAGTGTGAGGATTCATGATAAGGTCATTTTGCGAGTTTGCACCTGAGAACATCGGGCCACAGCCCTTCACCCGTCACCGACCAAGCTGCAAGACTTCAACTCTTCCTCCCCCTCTCTTGTGAGGCTTCGGGGGCACCCAGAGATAGTGCTGTCTTCCATCCGTGTCACACTCTGCCGGCGCCTCTGCCCTGGTGGCGGCTCTGGTCTTCCCTGCGTCACACCCGATGTACAGGTCACTGGCCTGAATCCGATGACCTGCTTGTGCTCTGCCCCACCCACTCACGCGGTGGCATTTATCGACCCTTGACTTCCTGCGCACGCACCCCTTATCCTGTAGGGGATGACTTTCCCGTCCCATCCCTGGCCCGAGAAGACGAGAAGGAGGAGGAAGAGACGCTCCCAGAGAGGCCTTGCTTGAGAGCTCAGCTGGCGTTTACCCCATTTTCTACCTGTCTGTCCCCTTCCTGGCAGTACGGGTACCGTCAACGAGGAGGAGACTGAGTGAGTTCAAGTATCAGGCATCACTCTCTCTGAGAGCTCTGTCTCCACTTTTCCCAGGACCCTCTGCATAGTATTAACACTGGCCACATTCCATCCACGCTGGGGGCACGTGGGGGGGGTTAAATGTAATGTGTCTTCCCCTCCTAGGAATCCCACTGTTCCTTTCAGGGTCGGATTTCCACTGCCAACCCCCTCCCACAATTCCAGTCCTTCCAGCACATCTGACACTGAGGGCGGAGCTCCGCTCCTTGCCCACGGATCCTGGGTGCCACTGGGAAATGAGACAGGGCTCGTCAACAACACCGAACTCCACAAGCCATACTGCGAAGCCCCAGCCCAGCTCGGCTGGAGGGGTCTGTGCTTCCATAAACAGAATGGTCTGCTTCTTTTGGTTTATTTCTCTCTGGAACGATGATTCTCTCCCACTGAGATTTAGTCGGTTCACTTGAAGAACAGTAACAGGCCGTCCTTAAGCAAGCAGATCTGTGAAATTAGTTCTGGTCGTCAGTGGGCTGGCCTGTATCCTCCACTGTGCAAACAAGCAAGAATTCAATAAGTCCTATAATAGAGGTACAATCTGAAGGAGAGACACGATGTCTTCTGGATGCAGGGAACAAAACAGCCGTTATGGTAGGAGGCCACTCAGCCTGAAGCTTGAAACAGAGGAATCCATGAGGGGCAGAAAATTATATTGTATTCTGTACTGAGGACACAGCTTTCTGAAAGAAAGGAAGGAAGGAAGGAAGGAAGGGAGAGGGAGGGAGGGAGGGAGGGAGGAAGGAAGGAAAGAAGAAAGAAAGAAAGAAAGAAAGAGAGAGAGAGAGAGAGAGGGAGGGAGGGAGGGAGGGAGTGTGGGAGGGAGGGAGGGAGGGAAGAAGGAAGGAAGGAAGAGCACAGAAGGCAACCTCTGTGTTTGGAAAACTGCCAAGAAAGACACTGTGGCTAAAATATAATGTGAGTACGGGAGACGCCGGAAATGTTGGCGGAAGTGGATTCCAGAGCTCTTGCATGTCAAGACAGAGAGTTTGAAGCTTCTTTCAGAAAGCAAATTGGTGACACGATATAACCAGTCTCAGATTAGAGTGATGCGTTTTGCGGTATGTATACCAGGTGACCTTGCTACAGTTCTCCACGCACTGAGGGAGACGTCCTGGTCCCGTGAGAGGCTGGCCAGCAGGTGCGGCAGGAGCCCTGGGCTAATGAGCGTGAGTGACGCAGCCTGCAGAGTCCTGGGTCCCAGAGATCCCTGCTGTGCCCTCCTGGCCCGGGAGTGTGGCATCATCCGACAGCGTGCCTCCCTGTTGGCATTTACTTTGGATTCGGGCACTAACCCAGGATGACGGATGGATGTCATAGCAATAGAGGTGCTGGGACCATTGCAAAGTTGCTGCCCCGGGTCCCGTCGGCTGTTAATATGCACATTTGAAAAGAACTCAGGGTCCCTTTGAGGAAATGATCAAATCAAAAGAAGATAGAGAACGATAGGTGGTGGCGACATCTGGGAATTATTTACACCACAAAGGACATCCTAAATGGCTCTATCATCCGTGCTCACATATGAGGATTTTTCATCCCAGCCACACACTCATAGCCTTTCTTTGCTATGGGCAAAATGTCTGTGTTCCTTCAACATTCATATCATTCAAATCCTCCATGTGTTAGAATAAGGAGGTGGAGCCTTGGGGAGGTGATTGGGCCACGGGGGTGGAGCTTTTGTGCATGGGATGCGTTCCCTTGTCAGCTAAGTGCCCACAGATTTTGCATCCTCTCTCTCCCCATGTGAGGAAACAAGAAAAGATGATGCAGGTCTTCATCAGACCGGCTCAAACTGCCTGAAATAGTCCCCAAACCAGCAGCGGCAACGTGGGGGATCTGGCCCATGTCCTCCATGTCACTCACCGTGGTAGTTGGTAGAACCAGCCGCCAAATCTCAGAATGGCTCCTTTCTGGCTTAGAAAGGGTACACTTCTCTACGTCCTTAACACCAAATTGTGATGAGACTAACAGTAAAACAAGAGCCAACGTGAAATGTGTCACTTCCGAAGAGAAGAGTGAAGAGCCAGCGCACGTCTGCCGTATTTTTGTCCCAGGGACGTGGTGACCACAAGATCAGGCCTGAAGATGGAGGGTCCACGAGCCTGGGAACCTGAGCAACCAAGAGGCGGGAGTTGGGGGCTGCCCCAGCTGGGGTCTGCAGAGGGGGCAGGGAAGCTCCTGTTGCACTAAGGAATTGAAAGTGTCAGGTCGCTCATCACTGCGGCGGCGCTTCCCGTGTCCTGACTAACACGAATACGCATGGCTGTACGAGGTGAAACTCTCCAATTCAGGAAGTTTGACAGTGGAACAAATTGGTCAGGCCATCAGATTATTTTGAAAGACCTTAGAAATCTGTCTTGAAGACATCAGGGTACAACATAAATAAATAAGGACGAGGTAGAAACTCAGCCAAATAGATAGAAATTGAACCTTTCTTATTGGAAAGGAGTAAAAGACGACGGACTAAAATTGACATATTGAACCTACAGAAATACTGAAGGGAGGTAAGAAGATTTCCTTATGTTTTAAAAGGAAGGCCAAGAAACATGTGGAAAAGGTTACCAGAGGAGCCTGTTGAAGTCAACAGTATAAATGCATTCAATAACCACTCCCGTCTTTTTCTGGAAGAGGAGGGGATTAAAGACAGTGAAAATGCAGGCAGGCAGGGCTGGAGTAACACAGAGTCTGGAATGACGGGCCAGATGGCCGTTTCCTCCTCCCAGAACTTCTTATAGAGTATTTCTGACATGCCTACGTTACAAACCACAATGCAGATAGAGTGCTTTCAGAAAAGGCCCGTATTCCATTCCTGAACTTGAACATCTCACAAGTAAATCATTTTCAGATGTTCCCAAATTAGGAACATCTACAGTCGAAGTGAGGGTCTGCTTTGCTCTCTGAAGTGTGTTTGATCTTTTCTATTCTATCAATTAACTGTCTGTGTTACCCTGTTTCCTCACTGCTGGGTCAGAGCATCTATAGAAAGAAAATGATCTCCTGTCTGTGTGGAGACGGCCCCATGTTCCCCACGATGCCTCTGACAGCCCGCTTTCCCCACTCGGAGCGGCTGGCGCTCGTTCGCTGAAGAGGAGGTGAGGAGTGATACCCAGGAACACGGAGGTCGTGAACCTGCACGGTCTTCTTCCTGCAGGACACCGAGTGATGGTGAACACGGACTTCTGCACATGCTCTGAGGAATATAAATGTAAGTTGCAAAATGAAAGAAACCGTTTCAACAGGGCGACGCATGGCTCCTTAAGTGTTCTTTTCCTTCTTCTTATTCTTCTCCTATCCCTCCTCTTTATCCCCCTCCCCCTCCCCTCCCCTCCTCCTCCTCCCTCCCCTCCTCCTCCTCCTTCTTCTTCTTCTCCTTCTTCTTCTTCCTTTTTTCTGTTAGCATCCTCCCTGTAGCATAGCCCTGGGGATAGACAAAGCAATGGCACCGGTATTAGTTGCACGCGCCTAAATGCGATTAACGCTACACTTAGCATTATTTTTAATCTTGAACTCTTGCAATGGACCTGGGCCTTAGATACTAGCTTTCACTGTGTAAAAATGGCAGAAATTATTCTTAAGCTGTGAGGCCTCCTTGTGGGATGAAGCAAGTGACAGAGACCGAGTGGAGCCAGGAGGGAGCTTGCGCCAGCGGTCTCTCCGTTATATCACACTCCTTCTGGAGAAAGAGAATCAACAGCCTTGGGGCTTTTGGCTGAAAACCAGTACCAGTCTTGTGTGGGGGCGGCACAAAAGGAGCAATAAAGGCTTTGACAAAGGTGACCGACCGTGTGTGTGCGTGTGCGTGTGCGTGTGCGCGTGTGCGCGCGTGTGTGCGTGTGTGCGTGCGTGTGCGCGCGTGTGTGTGCGCGCGTGCGTGTGTGTGTGTGTGTGCAGTAAAATACACTCATCTTACACTTCAAGTTGATGAGGTTTGTAAAAGTCTATTTATTTTGAGGTGGGAAGAGCCGAGCAAAGAGAAATCCAAGCAGGCTTCCATGTTGTCATCCCAGAGCCCTACTCGGGACTCGAACCACGAACCGTGAAACCATGACCTGAGCTGAAATCAAGAATTGAATGCTTAATTGACCGAGCCACCCAGGAGTCCCTCAAATTGATAAGTTTTAACAGATGTAAACACCTACGGAGACAGCTGTGTCCCAACCATCCTACTCGAGATGAAGAGCTTTCAAGCCTTCTAGCTGCCCAATTCCTCACTCCATGCTGATAAGCACTTTTCTGACTTCTAGGGCCACACGCTGGTTTAGCCTATTCTTGAAATTCCACCTAAAAGGGATCATAAAGCCATGTATTTTGTTTTTTTTAAGTTTATTTATTTATTTTAAGGGAGAAATAGCACGACCAGGAGAGCGACAGAGAGAGAGGGAGAGAGATAATCCCAAACAGGTTCCAACCTGTCAGCCCGAGTCTGACTAGGGAATCAAATTCATGAAACATGAGATCATGACCTGAGCCAAAATTAAGAGCAGGATGCTCAACTGACTGAGCCACCCAGGCACCCCTATTTTGACAGTTTTTTAAAATATGACATGAAGTGTTTTCTTTTTAGATTCATCCATGTTAGTACAAATATCAGTAGTTCTTTTTTTCTTATTTCTGAATAGTACTCTATTGCATAAATGTCTCTTTATTGCTTATAAATTCTTATAAATTTTCTGCCTTTGGACTTTTTGTTTCCAATTTGAGACTTTATGAGTAAAGACGTAATAAATTTTTCTGTTGAAGTTATTTTGTGCACATATATATTTTATTTCCTTTGGGAAAAATGCCTAAGAGTGGAATTGCTGAATCGTGTATACAATATAACACACAATTTTCTAAAATGTTTTTTAACATTTTTTGCTCCTCTAGAAAATAATTAAGTGTTCCAGTTCTTCAACATTCTATTTTCTATCTTATCAATTTAAGTTGTTCTAAAGAGGGCTCAGTGGTATCTCATTAAAAATAAATATTATTTTTTGGTTTATTGTGTGTATTTTGGCTTAATTGGCAATACTTTTGACCATGTAGAGAGTGGGAACCTTTCCATAATCCCGTGGTTGTAACTGGTGTTTCCATGGAGACTAATGGTAGGGAGCCTCTGTTCATGTGCCTGTTACCCACCTACATATTCCCATGTGATATGCTTCTTCCAGTAGTTTGCTTATTTTTAATTGGGCTTGATTGTCTTCTTATTATTGATTTGTAGGAATTACATAACTTATGTATGATATAAGATCTTTGCTAATTGTATGTATTGTACATTATATTTTTCCAGCCTGAAAATCATTTTTTAAACTTCTTAAGAGAATCTTTTCAAAGTTATTAATTGTTATGCAGTCCAGTTTATTTTTTCTTTTATAGCTAATGCTGTTATGTCTCATATAAAAAATCTTTGCATAATCTAAGGTCACAAAGATTATTTTTAAGTACATATTTACTTCTAGAAGTGTTATATTTTATGTCATGATACCGTTATATGATGATGTGAGGTGGAGATCCAGGTAATTTTTATTTATTTATTTTTATTTAAAAAAAATTTTTTTTAATGTTTCTATTTTTATTTCTAGAAGAGAGGGAGAGAGAGAGCGTGAGCAGGGGAGGGTCAGAGAGAGAGGGAGTCACAGACTCTGAAACAGGCTCCAGGCTCTGAGCTGGCAGTCAGCACAGAGCCCAATGCGGGGCTTGAACCCATGAACCACAAGATCATGACCTAAGCGAAAGTCAGATGCTTAACCGACTAATCCACCCAGGCACCCCATATCCAGGTAATTTTTTAAAATTATTTATTTATTTGTTCTACTAACATATGATAAAAAATACGTTAGTCTCTCCTGCTGAATTTATTTGTTTTTTTTAATGTTTATTTATTTTTGAGAGAATGAGAGAGACAGAGCGTGACCAAGGGAGGTAGGGAGAGAGAGAGAGGGAGACACAGAATCTGAAATAGGCTCTGACTCAGGGCTCAAACCCACAAACAATTAGATGATGACCTGAGCCAAAGTCAGATGCTTAACTAACTGAGCCACCCAAGTGCCCCACTCACTGAATTTCTTTGTAACCTTTGGTGAAAACCAGTGCAACTTGGAGGTCAGTTTCTTGACACTGTTGTGGGGAAATTATCATTGTAACAACATTGAGTTTTCCTATTCATGGTTATGAAATACCTCTCTTAATGTAGACTATTTTAAAGCATTTCTCAGCAATGTTTTACAGTTTTCGGTAGAGTTGTTGCATGAGCTTTTCTTACTACTATGGGCTTCATGTTTCCTGAAGACATAATTAATTGAATATTTTAGACTTTTCCAATTGCTTTGCTTTGAGTAAAAAGAAATATAATGAAGTGAAGGAAAGGAGTTTCCCAGATAACTGGAGTTAAGCTGTTATCAGCTTAGAAAACAATACAAAACTTTAAAATATTTATGTAATTTCAATGGTAACCAAAAGGAAAATATCTATAGGATATCCACAAAAGGAAATGAGAAGGTAATCAATGCATATCACCATGAAAAGTCAATGAAACACAAAAGAGAGGCAGTAGGAGAGGAAAGGAGACAAAGAAGCTATAAGACATACAGAAAACAATCAACAAAATAACAATAAATTCTTCCTTATCTGTAATGACATTAAATGTAAATGGATTAAATTCCCCAATCAGAAGACATAGATTGGTTGGATGAATTTTTTTAAATGTCCACCTATGTGTTGTCCACAAGGGATCATTTTAGATCTGTGGACACATGTAATCTGCAAAGGAAAGGAAGGGAAAAATATAATCCATGCTAATGGAAACCAGAGAAGAGCAGGAGTGACTGTACTTGCATCAAGCAGAGTTGACTTAAAGTCAAAAACTTAAAGAGACAAAGAAGGACATTATATTATGGTGCAAGCATTAATTAACTGATAAGACACAAGGATTATAAGTATTTGTGAGCTGCACCTCAGAGCAAACTTTGACAGACTTGACAAAATAAGTAGACACTAATAGATGACTTCAAAATTTCTCTTTCAATAATGAGCAGAAGAACCAGATAGAAGAGCAAAAAGGAAATAAAATTTGTACTTGAACAACAGTGTAGAGCAAGTGGACCTAACAGATATATTTGGAACATTCCACCGAACAACAGCAGAATTTAAATTCTCAGGTGCACACAGCACATTCACCATGATAGGTCACATGTTATGTCAGGAAAAAGTCACAACAAATTCAGGACGACTGAAATCATACAACGCATTTGCTCCGATCACAGAAGAAAGTAACTAAAATCGATAGCACAAGGAAAACTGGAAAATCCACAATATGTCGAAATAAAATAAATAATAAATAGATAAAGCAAAAAGAATGTGTTGTTTAACATCCTCTTAAATAGCAGCTGGGTCACAGATACAGCATGAGAGTAGTTACAAAAGAACTCAAAACAGATAAAATTGGAAACAGCATACTGAAACTGAGAGGGAGTCTAAGCAGCAACAGCAGGGAAAGATCTCAAATTAATAGCCCAGCTTTACACCTGAAGAAACTGGGAAAAAATTAAACCCAAGGCTACACATGGAAGAAATTAATAAAAATTAGGGAAATATAAACAAAGTAGATAATGGAAAGACAATAGAAAAATGTGAACCAAATCAAGACGTAGTTTTTTGAAAAGATGAATTAAGTTGACAACCCCTTACTTGATTAAGAAAAAATGATAGGAGACCCAGATCACTAAAACCAGAAAGGAAAGAAGAAAGGTGACCAGTGATGCCATAGAAATGAAAAGAAGTATGAGAGATACCCTTGAATACCTGGGGTAAGCTAGTAGAAATGGGGAGATTTCCATGAACAAAATACCAACACTGAATCATGCAGAGGTAGAAAATCTAGAGACCAATAGCAAGTTCTTACAAAGACTTTTGGTAAGATTTGTATTATTTATTTCCTGTATGCTTGATAAAATCTACCAGCAAAGACATCTGGGTCTGGATTACTCTTTGTGGGAAGGTTTTTATTTATAAATTCAATTTTTCCCATACATACACCTTATTAAAATTTTCTATCTCTTGTGTGTCCGGAATTACGTTCTTCAAAGAATTTGTCCATTTCTAATTTACTGGTGACATCCAGCTGGTGACATTCTTTTATTACACTTTTATATTGGCGCGATCTGCGGAATCCCATGGCTTACCCCAACACTGGTTTATTGTGCTTTCTCTCTTTTATTCTTTTTTTTTTAAAGCTTATTTATTTATGTGTTTTGAGTGAGAGAGAGAGAGTGCATGAATACGTATTGGAGGGGCAGAGAGAGAGGAAATAGAGAGAGAATCCCAAGTAGACTCTGCCCTGTCAGCACAGAGCCCGAAAGGGGACTCGAACTCGTGAGCCACAGATCATGAACTGAACCAAAGCTGGTTCAGGCAAACCGCCTGAGCCACCCGGGTGCCCCTCTTTCATTCTTAATCAGTTTACCTGAGTGTATTCAAATTATTAATTTTCTCAAAAACCAAATTTTAGTTTTAGTAATTTCTGTAGTGTTTGCTTACTACTGATTTTGGCTTTGCTCTCATAATTTTTTCGCTACTTACTTTAGATTTGATTTGTCCTTCTTTTCCTTACTTCTCACTGTGTAATCTTAGGTCTTTGATCTTAATTTTATTTTTATTTCAATATAAACACTTTGTGTTTAAATTTCCCTGCAAATTCTGTTTTGGGAGCATGTTCCACACATTTTGTGTTTTGTTTTTATTTTCAGGTAGTTTGAAATATTTTCTAGTTTTCTTTCTTTTTCAATGTTTTTAATTTTTTTCAACATGTATTTATTATTTATTTTGAAGACAGAGAGACTGAGTGCAAACGGAGGAGGGGCAGAGAGAGAAGGAGACACAGTATCTGAAGCAGGCTCGAGGCTCTGAGCTGTCAGCACAGAGCCTGACGTGGGGCTGAAACCCACGAACTAACTGTGAGATCATGACCTGAGCCAAAGTCAGACACTTAACCAACTGAGCCACTCAGATACCCTCCTCATTTTTTTTTTTTTTTGTACTTTGACTCTGGGGTTATTACGAAGTGTGATGTCAACTATCTGTGGTTGTCTTCATATATAATAAATTGTTAGTTTGTAATTCAAATGTTGTGATTAAAAAGACATAATTTGTAAGATTTCAAACTTCTCAAACTTAATGATATGTAATTTTTGGCCCTGTTTATGTTCCCTCTTGTGAATGATCCATGAGCACCTCAAAGGAAGCTATTCTGCTATTTTTAGAGGTAGTGTTCTATAATGTCAGTTAGATCAATTCAGTTAATAGTATTTATCATTCCAGTGTTCTGTCTTTTTTTAAAAAAAATTGTTATGTTTATTTATTTTTGAGAGAGAAAGAGAGAGAGAGAGAGAGAGACAGAACACAAGTAGGGAGGGGCAGAGAGAGAGGGAGTCACAGAATCTGAAGCAGCTCCAGGTTCCGAGCTGTCAGCACAGAGCCCGTCGCGGGGCTCGAACTCACAAACCGTGACATCACGACCTGAGGCGAAGTCGGACGCTTAGCCGACTGGGCCTCCCAGGCACCCCCAGTGTTCTCTGTCTTAATTCACGGCGAGCCTACTGTTGGGTGAAACACTGAGAAAGAGGCAAAGCCTCTGCCTGTGACTGTGCATGTTGTCCATCTGTCCCTTGACTTCTGTGAGCGTCTGTCTTCACGTGGTGGGAAGTTGACAAGGAAGTGCACACGCGTGCGTGCGCGTGCACACACACACACACACACACACACACAGTTCGGGTTGTTCTGCCTTTTTAATATGTGGTGCTTCTGTACATAAGAAAGATGCCCGTTAGCTGGGAGCATGAGAGACACAGTCAGAGGACACCTGGTTCCGTGCTGGTGACGACCCCCCAGTTCCCATGACGACCTCCCAACAGCCGCGTCTGCTCTGCGGTTCTGTGGTTCTGCTTGGCTCTGGACAAGGAGGAAGCTTGCCGCTGCCTTGACACGGGGGCTTTGCACTGTGCACAGAATGCACAGCCGTCCAGTGCCCTCCTCACGGATGAGGGGTCTTCCAAGGCGGCTTTTCTGGTTCCCACAGGACAGCCAGGTCTTCGGGGGAAGGCACCCTGGGACCCAGCGCACGGCTCTCACCCCTAAGGTCTGCGCTCAGATGAGTGGGAAGAGTGGATATGAAGGAGCCTGTTGCCGATAACAAATTGTTCACATTTCAGTTGGATTTTAAGTAATGACAGTGGCATTGTGAATCGCTCCACGGCAGTGTCCTCAGCCCATCCTGCTCCTGCGTGCTTTCCTCGGCTGGACCCAGTCCACTGCAGCTGTGGTGGGTGCCCAAGGGCAGCCTGCTCACCAGCCACCAGCTCGGCCTGACTCACCTCTGCAGAGTACCGGGCGGGTGTGACGAGGTGGGAGAGGACAGAAGGAAGGGGCAGGTAGCGACATCAGTGAACTCGGAAATACCTTGTAAGAACTTGACAAAAGACCTGGGGCACCTGGGGGCTCAGTCAGTAAGTGCCCGACTTCGGCTCAGGTCATGATCTCGTGGCTTGTGGGTTTGAGCCCCGTGCTGGATTCTGTGCTGACAGTCAGAGCCTGGAGCTGCTTCAGATTCTGTGTCTCCTCTTTCTGCCCCACCCCCACTCACTCTCTGTCTCCCTCAAAAATAAATAAACTTTAAAAATGTTTTTAAAAAAGAAGTCGAGAAAGGCTGTGAACGTGCAACATTTAACACCGGTCTCTCATTAACTTAATCAGCGACATGTCACTTCTCCTTGGCTCCAGTGTCTGCATCCGAAAGTAGGTTGCTGTTGTGATCATCGCTCAGATCAAACCCACCTCTGAGATTCTGCCACCTTATGGTTCCTTTTTAGTCTTGGAATCATGCCACGTATACATATTCAAAGGTTGATTATTTTTTGGCCTGTTTTTTCCCCCTCATTTCTTGAAATCCAACCCTGTTCACATCACTAGAGAGATTTTATTTTTTGTAACAAGGTCCCCGTATCCTTTTATGGCTTTGATCCTATCATCCATATATAACTTTACATCATGAATTCATCACTCAAAATTCCATCTGCAAGAAGCAACATATTCTTTACAACCCTCACTTTAATGATTGTATGATATTGTCGTGTGATTAAATAATAACCTATTCAAATATTCTATTACTATTGGGTATTATCACAATTTCCACTTTTTCTTCATGGTAAATAACACAAAATGAACACTTTATGTGAAAAGATCTGCCTGCCTTCCTGCTCGTGCTGGCCGGATCTTCCAGAGGAAATGTCCAGAAGCACTGCCTCACATCACAGCCAAAACCATCGCCAAAACCACCATCATAACCCGGACAGCTTTTCATATTAAGGTGGTCTGCAGCCAACCCGGTTCCCTCTCAGACTGATGTACAAGAGCACCCATCCTGTGTTGGCACTTGCTCCCTGGACAGCTGGGGTCCTTCTTTCTGGGTGTTCCTCCTTCTGAGATCCATGGCGCAGACTTCTCCTCAAAGGTGTCACCCCCGCTGTGTCCCGGGCTAAGACTCCCACACAGTTGTCCCATGAAAACTCTAGTCCATTAAACTACAGTTTGCGTAGGACCCCGGTCCATTATTAAGGCTTCTGTCTCTTACACTGACCTCTAGAACTTTCTGTCAACCCTCCCAGGAGTTAGGGCTGTGGAGACTCTTGATACCATCAAAGCCCCCCCCACACACAAGATGTTATGATTCAACGAGCTCCTGGCAGGAACCCTGCTATTCTTCTCTTCCTTGAACCCCCTGTGACTTCTACTGCTCCGAGTTCATGTCAAGGAGACCATACACTGAGTTAGCGTCCATCTGCAGGCCCAAGAGCTTTCCATGTCACTGGCAGACATCATCTTCCTCACAGAAAAGCCAGGAGAGCATATACGATTGCAATTCTGGCCCTGCAGAACTCTACAGTCATCAGCCATCCTTTGATCTCTATTACTGGGGTCCATCTCATGAGTTCTAATCAGACTTGAATGATCGATACACCTGGCATCTTTCCCAGCTAGGATATGGACTCAGACATTCAGGTCAACACCCGCTCTTCAAGGTAAATGTCCCTGCAGTCCTTTGTTACCCCTTTTTTTCCCAGCTTGATCACGAATCAAAGCAAAAATAAGTGTTAGTATTTATCAAACCTTCCATCTAAAAAAATAAAGTCCTAAGATATGTTCTTGTCTGGAACTACAAACAACATAGAAAAATTGGGATTTAAGTTTCCTAGAATATCCTGGTACAATGATTAAAAATATAAGCTTTCCAGTCAAACTTCTTAGTCATGTCTCAGGTCTTCCATATAGAAATTGTGATCTTTGATGACTTGCACACCTCCTGTGAAGTCTCGTCCTCATCTGAAAAGGGAGAGTATGATCAGGACTATTTCATGAGGAGTTGTATGGGTTCAATAAAAAAATACGTAAAATCTTTCACAAACCACCTGACATATAATAACCACTCAATGATTTCTAGCAATTACTATCATTAAAAAACATCTAAACTCCCAATGTATCAGAACTGACTCATCTGACAGGGACATATCTAGACTCCATGCAAATAGTGTTTCAACTCCTTATTTTGGGGGCGCCTGGGTGGCTTAGTCAGTTAGGCGTCCGACTTTCGCTTAGGTCATGATCTTGTGGTTCGTGGGTTCGGGCCCCGCGTCGGGCTCTGTGCTAACTGCCAGCTCAGAGCCCAGAGCCTGTTTCAGAGTCTGTGTCTCCCTCTCTCTCTGACCCTCCCCTGCTCACGCTGTCTCTCTCTCTTTCTCTCCTAGAAATAAATAAAACATTAAAAAAAAAAAACCTCCTTATTTTGGGTATATCAAAAAGTGGGAAAAAAAAAAAAAAGAAAAAAATGAGGACAGTTATATTAATTGTTGAGGTAGCAGTTCCTTTCCAGTTTTATGGAAATGCTGTCCTCACCGTACGACTATGGATATTGAAAAAGAGCCAATGATCGAGTACCTTGAACATCATTTTATCTTTGTTCCCATACTTTTAAAAGAAGAAAATGAGAAATCTGCCCGAGAGAGTCAATTAAAGCCGAGGTTAGTCTAAATCTGGTTCCTTCAGATTTCTAAGTCCAATGTGCCTCAGATCCACAAGGTCACTGCCAATACTATCCTGGGGTTAGGAAAGATTGGAGGATCTGCCTTACCATGTTTCCACAATTAGGCTGCCCACCCTTCCCTCACAGAGATGCTAAATATGGAGCTAAGTACTGAAAGGGGGAGAGAGAAGGTTTGACTCATTTGAGATGGTATCCAGGTATTTGAGACTGGCAGAGCTGAAGAGAAAGTATTAAAAGCTCATTTATAAAATGAGGGAAGAATTGCTTTTCAACAAATCGTTCTGGGAGATCTGAGTATTTGTATGAAGAAGAATGAAGTTGAATTTCAAGCTCATACACATCACATCAAATACAAAAAGTAATGCAACATTACCTAAATGTAAGGACCCAACTTATAAAATATTTAGGAGAAAACATAGGAATAAAGTTTTGTCACATTGCATTAGAAAATGGTTTCTTAGGGGTGCCTAGGGGGCTCAGTAGGTTGAGTGTCCAACTTTGGCTCAGGTGTTGATTTCATGGTTTGTGGGTTCGAGCCTCCTGTCCGGCTCTGTGCTGACGGCTCAGAGCCTGGAGCTGCTTCAGATTCTGTGTCTCCTCTCTTGCTGACCCTCCCCCACTCACTTTCTGTCTCTGTTTCTCTTTCCCAAAAATAAAATTTTTTTTAAAAGAAAATGGTTTCTTAGACATGATAGCAAATACACAATAAAAGAAAAAAAAAACATGTTGAACTTCCTAAAAATTAGACACACTTAAGTCTCAAAGGACAGCATTGAGAAAATGAAAACACAGCCTGCATAATGGGAGAAAATATTTACAAGTCATATAGTGGAGGAGGTACTTGTATTAAAAGTGAATAGTTTTCAAAAGGGAAAGGATCCTAATAGATGTTTTTCCATGAAAGATATAGAAATGGCCAATAAGCATGTGGAATATTCTCCACATCATTCATCACTAAGGAAATGCAAACCAAAACCACCATGCGGTACCACTTCACATCCACGAGGATGGCTATAATCATAAAAACAGACAATACCAGGATATAGAAAAGTCAGAACCCTCATTCACTGGTGGCTTGGATATTTTAAAATGGTGCAGCTGTTTTGGGAAGTGGTTTGGAATTTCTTCAAAATGTTGAGCATAGAGTTACCATATGTACCAGAGGGTCCATCTCTAGATATAGACCTAAGAGAAAGGAAGACAGTGCCCACACAGGAACCAGTATGTACACAGGAGCATTACTCACCATAGCGAAAATGTGGAAACGACTCCAATGTCCACAAAGGATGAGTGGATAAACACACATCCAGACGATGATATAGTATTCAGAGGAATAAAATATTGGCACACACTGCATGTGAAATCATTACTCCTGGTGAAAGAATCCAGACACAAAATGCTACACGTGTTATTATTCCATTTATTCAAAAAGTTCAAAATAGGCAAATTCATAGAGACATCAAGTAAATTAGTGACTTCCATGGACTGGAGAGAGGGGTAAAGGAAATGAGAGCTAATGGGTATAAGGTGTTTTGGGGCAATGAACATGTTTCTAAAATAGATGGTGATGATGCTTATGCAACTCTGTGACTGGACTAAAATCGTTGAATTGTACACTTAAACAAAGTGAATATATTGATACTTAAATATGTAAATTGTATCTCAAAAAATGTTAAAATTCACCTATGGGGTTGCCTATAACAGTGGAGAAAGCTAATCTTAATCAGGTACAAGAATAGAGTCAAGAACGGTACTTGGAACTGAAAGGCGATGGGTTGGGTATACACGGGTGTGGACAGGGAGTTGACTAGCAAGGCAGAAATATGACAGGAAGGCCCATGACCTTAACAACAGCTAAACTACGCACAGTTCCGATCGTGTTGGGTTTGGCTCAGGAGGAATGGAAGGGTCAGTCCAAATCAGTGGCTCAGAGTATGTGGCCCAGGAGCTCCTGAGTGTCTCCAAGACTCTTTAGTTGATCCATGAGGACAAACTAATTTTCGTAATAAAACTAAGATGTCATTTGCCCTTCTCAATCTCATTCTCTAATGAGCATATGGTGGAATTTTCCAGAAGCCCTACCTGATGTGAGAGGACACCACTGTGCTGGCCGTGAATGGAGTGCGTGCTTCCTTGTGCTTGAGCTTTAAGCATTTCTCAGTTTTAATTTCTAATATGTTAAACTTTGATAAAGCAAACACAAATTATAGACATTTGGTAACTTTAATAATTTTTAAGAGTGCAGTGGAGTTCTGAGATGCAAAAATTTGAGACCCTCTGGTCTGCGTTCAAACAATGGGTAGAGGTAGGTAGGTGCCAGATGCTTTTACAACAAGTGATGATCCTGTGGGGATGCTGTGTACAGACACGAGTGGGCTATGTGCGGGCTACCCAGATTTGGGAGGCTCTACCACACTTCACACTTAATTCAGTTTCTCAAATACTGAAGCTCTAGTAATAATGAGGCCAATGAACATTGGTGCCACATGCCAGAGATGGAGAGGAAATCAAACAGGCACAGACAGTGTCTACACGTCTGGGGTTTGGACTCCCTTCATACCCTTAGTTCCTAGCTTTCTTGTTCTGGAAATGAGAAAATGGGGAGGTTCTCTTGGTCATGGCCAATTAACTTGTTCTCTTTCTCACAGTTATCTTTTGTTAAGGAGCTATTTCTGTGACCTCCCTTTCAACTACATCTTCTCCATGCAGGTGTGATGTCACATCCTTACCTCTGTTCTTGCACTAATTAAGCTGTGTGTTCCTGCAAGTTACCTCACTCGATACCTGATACCATCAAGGGCAGCGGCTCTTGGCTGCTCAGAGCCGTATCCCCAATGCCTGGCATCATGCCTTGTTCTTAATGAGTGCTCAATAAAGCTTCCGCTGGAATAAATGCAACGATGAATTTTCCCCTGCAGAACATAATTAGGTGGCTCTCAGACACTAGCAGTGAGTGTGAAAATACTCTGGATTCCACTGCGGAGCAGCCAGAGGCTGAATAGTGAATGGGCAGCCCTCAGCCCAGACCCACTCACCATGGAGACCAGGCAAGTCTAGTGCCCAGGACAGCAACACAGCAAGAGCTTCAGGAAAGGTTGGTTTCCTGCAAAGCTTCAGTAAGAGCCGATGTACTGGACTGTGCTCGCCGAAGTCTCCCACAGCTACCGCCATCTGGCCACCTCCTGCTGGCTGGGTTTGCTCTCCAGCCCCCAACGCGGGCGGGACCCTAGGACAACAGCACCATGCCTTGGGCATGGCCACAGGGGTCTGACGCTTGACTCACGAGGAGTGTCGGAGAACAAGCTTTGGTCCTGGAAGGCGCCGCCTGGATGAAGAAGACAGAATGTGAGGTTCTCTCCAGAAAGAAGGATCCTGGAAGCATCTGGTTTTTGTACTACTTTCTGGACACACTGCTTTCCTCACCCAAATGTGAAGAATACTTGGAAGGAAGTAATAGCTATGTTCTCACTCAAAAAACTACTCCTTTTTTTAAAAAGAAAAAAGTTTAGTTATTTTGAGAGACAGAGCTCAAGCAGGAGAGGGGCACAGAAAGAGGAAGAGAGAGAGAGAGAGAGAGAATCCCAAGCAGGCTCCGTGTTGTCAGCACAGAGCCTGACGGGGGGCTCGAACCCATGAACTGTTGAGGTCATGACTTGAGTTGAAACTAAGAGTGGACGCTTAACCAACTGAGCCAGAAAGATGCCCCCAAAACTACTTCTTTTTTTAATTTTTTACATTTATTTATTTTCGAGAGAGTGAGACAGAGTGTGAATAGGGGAGGGTCAGAGAGAGAGGGAGATACAGAATCTGAAACAGGCTACAGGCTCCGAACTGTCAGCACAGAGCCCGATGCAGGGCTCGAACCCACGAACCATCAGATCATGTCCTGAGCCGAAGCTGGACGCTTAAGCTACTGAGCCACCCAGGTGCCCCTAAACCTACTCCTTGCTAAAGATTCTCACCATTTTCCTCGGCGAGGAAAAGGACCCTGGGGGCAATGTTTCTAAACAGCTTAGTGACCGATGCCGGGGGTGAGGGAACGCGACACTCAAGGGCACATTTATGGCAGGAGTGGGGGAAAGGGTGTTATTTCAGAATTACCCGACTAGGAGCACCTGGGTGGCTCAGTTGTTTGAGCGCTTGGCTTCGACTCAGGATCGTTGGCTTGTGGGTTCGAGCCCCACATCAGGCTCCACGATGTGAGTGTGGCGCCTGCTTGGGATTCTCTCTCTCCCTCTCTCTCTTTCTCTGTGCCCCTCCCCCATTTGCATATGCTCTCTCTCTCTCTTTCTCTCTCCCCCAAAATAAATAAACAAATAAATACTTTGAAAATTATCTATCTGGGCAGCCAGAGGAAGCTCACACATTGTGTAAACACGAGCCTTCAGCTCGCCCTGGTAACTAATGTGGCAGAGGCTTCTGGTAGACCCGAGCCGGCACCGGGCCCACAGCTGCGGTGGGCAGGGGCGCGTTCCGTGGGTCGGCAGGCGGGGACAGAGTTTCAGCCACAGTCACGAGGTTTGGGAGTCTACAGGGGTGCTGTCCCCTCAGCAAAATACAAACGAGGCAGCGCCCTGAATGCACAGCGTGGAGCGAGAGCACATGCCTGAGGCTCAGAAAACGTCAGGCCCCAGGCCCTTGGTTTTCGATGTTCCTGGGGTGTCCCCGGAGCCGGTTCCGGCCGAGGCAGCCAGGAGGCAGGAGAGAAGCTGCTGAGGGCCCGTGGGGCAGAGTGTTAGAGCAGGGGTGCAGGTGGGAGGGGACGAGCAGCCGCCCCGAGCTCTGCCCCGGCCTCTGTGCAGGCCCTGCAGGCCAGGGGCGGCCCCAGAAGGAGGCCGGGACAAGGGACTCGGAGGTTTCTGCTGCCCGAGGCCCCAGGAACGGATGGGCCCCGGGCTGCCCAGCACTGGGGCGAAGGGCGAGCCGAAGCCCCACAGAGCAAACGGAGGAAAGCCCAAAATGATGCGGGAAAGGGCACGTGGGGCGGGCGAGGCTCAGAGAAGTCAAGCAGCTTGCCCAAGGTCAGGCTGCTGGGAGCCAGGGCTGAACCCCCATCCCGCGGGTCCTGAGGGCCGGGCTCCCGGCCGCTGCCCCTCCCCACGTGGTTATTCGGGGCATCCTCGCGGAGAGGAAAGTGCATCTTACTCTCTGTGTATTTTAGGGTGTGAACTCTCCGGGGCACGCGAACGGCCGAAACGCCCGTTGAATGCTGGGAGCTTCGCTACTTCTAAATCTGAAGTACAAAGTTTAAAAAGCCCGCCTCAGAATTCTGGCTTTGCGGCCACTGCACGGGGACGGGGCTCTGCTCACCTTGGCCGTGTGGTTGGGGTGGTCTTCTGCTGTCTGGCGTTTTCGTTTGCTCGGGCTGCTGTAGCAATTACCCCCCAACGCGGGGCTTAAATAACAGATGGCTCTTCTCGTCATTCTGGAGGGGGGCCCTGCGGGACCAAGGAGCCACTGGTTCATTCCGGGGGAGCCCGCCCTTCCCGGGTTCCCTCGTGTGGCGACAGGGCGGAGAGCCAAGACGGAAGCGACCTCTCTCACGTCTCTTCTCATCAGGGCGCTAATGCCTCGTGAGGGCTCCTCCCTCGTGAACTGATCACCTCCCAAAGGCTCCGTCTCCAAATACCATCACACTGGGGATTCGGGGTTTGGAGGTTCAAGTCATGCAGTGTGTGACCTACAGAAAGGCAGACAGAAAAGCAGGCAGGCAAAATAATACATTATAAGAGTGAAGGCATGTGTAAAGCATATGCAAAAATCTGTCCAAGAAATCAAGGAAGGCTTCTTGGAAGAGGAAGCATTTTTCCTCAGGAACAGATACGCAAGCAGAAGAGATTCCAGACAGAGGTAATACGAGGGTCTGAGAAAGGCGGCGTGAGCAGAGAGCCCCAGGTGGGGTCACAATGCGGGACCACGCCGGGCGGAGGGGCGGAGGACGGGGGCCGGGGCCGTGGCCCTGTGCGGAGGAGCCACTGAGGAATTCTTGGACCAGGAGACGACAGTATCATTTTACGTGCACAGAGGTCTTTTGTGTGCGGAGTGGAGAGTGGGCTGGAAGCACTCGGAAGGCTGGGGAAGCGGCTCGACGGAAGGGAAGGGGTTCAGGGTCTGCGACGGGCAGTGACAGCTGGGCGAAAACGAAACCAGAACCAGAACAGGACACTGGCTTAAATAATTTGAGCTTTAGATAAACACCACCTTCCATACCTGTTTGCTATAAGTGTGTCCATCCCACGTGAAACCGGGCGATGCTCACTGCCAGTCCGGTCTTTTCTCCCTGTGTTCTTTTTTTAAGTTTTTATTCAGTAGTTTTGGAGAGAGAGAGAGAGAGAGAGAGGAGAGAGTGAGAGAGAGAGAGAGAGATAGCGAGAGAGCGAGAGAGAGGAGAGAGCGAGAGAGAGAGAGAGAGAGAGAGGAGAGAGCGAGAGAGAGAGGAGAGAGAGAGAGGAGAGAGCGAGAGAGAGGAGAGAGAGAGAGAGAGAGAGCGAGAGAGCAAGAGAGAGAGAGAGAGGAGAGAGAGAGGAGAGAGCGAGAGAGGAGAGAGCGTGCAGAAGCGAGGGGGGAGGCGAGGATCTGAAGCAGCTCCAGGCCCTGCACAGTCAGCACGGAGCTCAGGGTGGGGCTCGAACTCCTAAACTGCGCGACGATGACCTGAGCCAAAGCGGGGCGCTCAGAGTCGCTGGCTGGGCCCCAGGCGCCCCCCCCGTACCCCTCCCTTCACTCCCGCGATAAATCGGCCTGGCGCTGCCTCCGCGGCCCAGGCTTGTCAGCCAGGCCCGGCCGCCACCGCCACCACCATTTCTGGAACCGCCCCCGCCCCGCCCCCGCCACATCCCCGCAGACCTGCCGCGCGATCGATCCCAGAGTCGCGGGCGCCCCCAGCCCTCAGCCGCGCGGGGTCAGGACGAGGCCCGGGCAGCGGCCGCCGGACTCCGGGGGCCCCGGGGCCCCGCTCCTTCTCCGTGCAAACCCGCAGGCTGCCTGGAGGAGCAGCGCCTGGCTCGGAAATCCCGAAGACCACCCAGAAGTTTCCACGGAGAACGAGACAACACCCGGGCCGGGCCGGGAGCACGTTTGCTGAGCACAGACGCGGGCAGAGGGACGAGGGCGCTCGGCAATCGCTGCCACCCCGCCAGGCTGCGGGGGCCCCAGGGACCCAGGGACCCACCGTGGGGACGACAGAGCCCGGGGGGCAGGAGACGAGCCGCTGAGGGGCGTCGCTGTGGGCTCCCGCAGGCGCTGTGTGACCCCGGCCGGGCCGCGCAGCCTCTCTGACCCGCGGCTTCCTCCAACAGGGCGTGTGCAGGTCGTCTTCGGTCAGGGGATTTCAAACTGGGGTCCGTGGAGCCTGAGGGCCCCCCGAGAGCAGAGCGGCGAGGGGGGCGGGGAGGCTGGCACCGCGCCAGGAGACACCCCCCCCACCCCCCACCCCGCAGAGCAGGGACCAGCAGTTGCGCACATTGTGGCTCCTGGCAGTTCTTGTGACAAGGTCACTGCTGAGAAACACTCAGAAAGGCGGGTCCGAGAGGCGCTGGCGTCTTCCCAACCTCTGTGATTCGGAGATTTCATTTCTTTTTCATCTTGCTCTTCCCCCGTCACCTACGGCTTTTCCTATTTAAGTTAGACATTCACGCTGAAATGGGAAGAAAGAGGTCATTTGGGAGGTGATAAAATCGAGGGCCTTCGTCGCAAACCCCTGCCACCTACCTGGTGACAACAGACGAGGTGTCTGAGGGACTTGTGAGCTGCGCTGGGAGCTTTACACACTGAAAGTCAAGTTAGAGCTCGAGGTGACCGGGGCAGGTCCGTGCAGGCCACAGGGGTTAGGGGCGGGGGAGGTCCCGGGGAAGGGGCTGAAGGAGGGGGGCTCCGGGCAGCCAGGGAGCTTGGCTAAGGGGGGATGCGGGCATTTCACAAAGATAAGAAGACGGGGGTGTCTGGTGCAGACTGGACACCAAAGGGCAAGTTCAGAGCCAGCCAGCAGCTAACTTAGCAACAGCACCCATGTGCTTTCACAGCCAGGAGTTCCCTGGCTTCCTGACAAGCCCCAGAGTCAGAAGGGCGGGGCACCCCATGCTGTGCGTAATCTGTGGGTCTTCTGGGCCTTCTTCCAGAACCATCCAGGTTCCTTCCTTCACATGAGAGATGTGCTCTATGCCATATATGGGCGGCATCCTAGACCCTGGACAGCTCTAGGCACTGGCTGTCACACTCGCAGAGCTGGTCGCGAGCCCCATCTGTCCCTTGCTGACATTGTCACTGAGGCCACCATAGACCTGCCTTCTCTGTGTATCAATTTCCTCATATAAAACAGGAACATTGGATGACAACACAGGAATGAGGACCATCATTAGGTCTTAGTTAGGAGGGTCACCTGGAGAACGGATATGAACGTGCTGCGAAAAGTGATAAAAAAGAAATTCTTGGAGCACCCACCTCTGTTGGGGACAATGTAAATCCTGCGGCACTTCCCTGTCCCAGCAGGCTCGTGGACAACATGTACCCCGGTACCTGTAGAAACGTGCAGGATGACTCGGCTCAATGATTTTCCTGGAGAAACCACAATATGCCACCTTCATAAAGAAGCTTTGCTGGGGCGCCTGGAGCCTGCCGCCCTCCAGCTACAGGCCAGCAAGGAGGTGGCTGCACATTTTACATGAAACAATCTTGTGTTGCTTTCAAACCAAAATGTTTCTGTTTTCATTTTAACTAATGACTTTTAAATGAATGACACAGCTTAGGGACTAATAAAGATCGACCGCAGGAGGGGAGAGAAGAAGCGGTTCAAACCGTACGCTCTGCTGGAATTCATTTAAACATACAACGAGGAATGTCCATGGGCGAGCCACCCACTAAAACAAACAAAGATCCTGAATATTAAAGGACGACCAAAAGCAAAAGCATACCATTAAAAAAAAATCCCTTTGGGGTGACACGGCATTCTAAGCATCTGTTTCATCAAGAACAAAATGATTTAATGTACTATCAAGAGATTGCTTTCCCCGAACTCACAAAAGGAATCCACTGCTTTCTCTCCGTCTGAGGGAGGACAGACCCGGAAACAAAACATGTCTACACCCGCTCGAGTGTCTCTGAGTTTCCATGGCTGATCTGAGCAGGAAGACACTGAATAGGGGGCTCGAAGAAGGTTGTTGAACGAATGAGCCAAGAGACTCATTTCCTCACCCTTGGTGCTGGTATTTCTACAGGAGAGGAGACGTTACTCCCAGGTGCATGGCTTCCGCTTCTAATACCTGAGTCTGAACCACTGTTATTGGAAATTCAACATTACACGTTGTCTTAGTCACAGTGTTTGCCTACTGTTAAAAGCAAAATAGGTCTTTCCCCCTGTGGACATGTTCCAAGTTCCCCGGAGCTTGTCTGCACACCCACGTGTGCCAGATGCAGGATGATGAGTGACATGAGACAGAGAGAGATCCTTGACAGTGGCCATCCCACTTTGGCTGTGATAATGTCCTGTGCAACGCACTCTCCGTGCAGAAACTGGGTCCCTTTAGGATCTGCATGTGGTCTTCCCCTTAGGGAAACCTGATGAACTCAACTTCTGATCACGCACAGCTATGGTCTGGCCCAGCCCAAGGGCCCCCTTCTCTGCAACAAGTCTGAATACGCTTGATTCCAGCACACACGTACACGTGGGCAGGCACACATGTTTGCACCCAAGAATATGCACATATTGTCTTAGTCCATTCAGGCGGCCATAACAGAAATACCACACACTAGGGGCTCAAACGACAGTCAATTATGTCTTGCAGTTCTGGGGACCGGGAGTCCAAGATTAAGGTGTCAACGGTGGCCAGGGTCCACTTCTTTTTCATAGATGTCTTCCTACTGTGTCCTCGCACGGCAGAAAGAGGACTCTCCTCTCTAGGACTCTAGTCCCACCATGGGGGCTCCAGCCTCGTGATCTAATCACTTCCCACCGCCCCCCACCCCTCCTGACACCATCACTGCAGGCGGTAAGTTCCCATGCATGAATGTTGAGTAGATGCGTTCAGTCCGTACCCTGATTCACTCTTTACAAACCTGAGGAAAGAGCAGAAAACATGTTTACTAATAGAGATACTTGTCAAAACCAAGTAGACAAAGAGGAAATGCTCAGAGGAAATATGTTTTTGCTAGGATTCCTCTCACAGCCTGAAAGCAGCATTTCGCACAAAATAGTAGCTAAGATACCCTCTTCACATCCCCAGCCTCAATCCATCATGCTTTCGGCTTTTAATCACTATACCCGACAAAATAAATTTGCTCAGAGATGGACAAGACTAAGGATACAGGAGCTGCATCATGGATTAGTCTATAAGATAATGCATTTGATTTATACAACCGCAAGTAAATGATTTTTAACTATACACATCTCACAGTGCTCAGCGAGCATTGCATAAACATCAGAGCATTGCATTACCTCTACTGTGAAGTCACATTCATTGAGTCTAGAATAAGGGCTCTCAAAGCTCGCTCAGTCAGTAGACCCCTTGAAAGTTCTAGCACTCTTTGTCGTGCATCGAGGAGTGCTCATTCGTACTTAATCCTCTTGTGAAGAGTGTTTCTATAGAAATCACGACTGTCTCCCATGCATGCAGTATGATATTTCAGCCATGAGGATATGCATTAAAAAAAAAAAAAAACTACCCCAAGGAAACCAAGTATAATCGTCTGGTCTTGAGTATCTTAGTTACTATGTATTGGCTCTTCAACTTTTTGTTATATATTGGCTTTGTCAGCAATGAAGCCTAAAAAAATCATTGGAGTAAATCTTAAAATAGAGAAAAATCTCTTCATAAATTAACCCTCTGAATGTCCGTGTGTTTATGTGCACTTGTGTGAGCGTGTGTGTGAGCGTGGATGTCTGTGAGTGTATATGAACATGGGAGTGTGTGTGGTAAGGGTGAGGGAGAGCGGCGACTGGGAAAATCTAATTACTACTGGTGCACTTCTAATCACAGTTGGTTGAACATCCCAACGGTGTGAGAAACATTGCTTAAAAGGGAAAAAAGCCCTATACGATTAGTTTATAAGATTATAACAGGTCGGAACAGGGTGCACCTGTGACCAAGCACTCTCTGCTTGGCCTTGGCCCCTTTAGGAAGTCTCTGAGCTTCTTTGGTAGAGTGCTACCACTCACCCCTCCAGAAGATGACATACGTTCCATGTCTGAAGGAGCTCCTGATCGGACTCGGGAGACCAGGTACTAACAGGCGGAAACAGTCTTGGGAAGAGCTGAGTAAGGAATAAAGGCCTTGGTAATTCAGAGGGGGCGATCAGAGAAACCTTAGACTCAATGACCTATCCAGGGATCTCACTCTGCCAAACGGATCCAAAGAGCAATTAACTTAAACCTTAAAGAGTTGACTGATTTGGGAGTGGGAAGGACTAGTCAATGCAGGTGTAGACGACATTGCAGAGCAAAGGCTGGACTCAGAGCTGGACATGGTCGGCTGGCCACTGATTCAACGAGGGGCCCTTTCTGACCAAGGAATGCGGCCATGTCAACAAAAGAGTAGCCGCTTTCTGCAGACAGGATGCCATGTGCAGGCAAGACTGGAGCAAGAAATTGGAAAGTCACAAAACGGTTAATTCAATGGTGTGTAGCTGCTGTATTCAATGTCCACATACACTGATGCCACTGATGGCGTAAACTTCATTTAGGGATGTGTTGTTGTTTTAACAGAAAACCTGACCCACTGACTTAAGCAAAACAAAGCCTATATGTTGAGGTAAGTTTGACCCAGGGCCTAAATGGTATGACAAGGACCCCATGAGTTTCCCTCTCTCAGCCTGCTTTCTGGTGTGTTGACTGAGCTCTCCGTTTCTATGCAAAAACACGAGGTCTGATGCTCTGAGGCTTAGGACGTGTAGAAATAAAGTTCCTTTCCAGTGGCCTCCACACAAGTGTTGGAATTCTTGAAGTTTGTATCGTCTTGTATCACGTTTCCTTTCCTTAATAATCATCGTAGCCCCTGAGGGGTTTTCTGTTCTGACTGCTGCCCAGCTCCACTCTCTCATTGGCGTTTGCTTCTGGAAAGTCCACTGCTGGAAATTCCTGCTCACTGCATGGCTCCTGGCAAATGTGAGTTTCATCAGTCCTGGAAATGGCACTGAACGTCAGACGCAGGCCTTTGACCTTTCCCTCGGAGGGGACAGAGAACCACTCTCCACTGGGCAAACGTGTGCTCCAGAGAGATTACCAGATGCCGTTCCTCTACAGCAGGTTTGAGGTGAGTGGGGACAGGTCACTTAGTGGCTGGTGATGGCTAATTCTGCATCTCACTAAACGGGAAGGACTAAAAAGAAACAGCAGCAAAATCCAAATTTTCTCAGAAGGGAAGATAGGGAAAACGTGTGGGGGCGGGGAGGAAGCATCGGGAAAAGAAAAATCAGAAGAGAAGTCTGTTTGGGAAGAGTAAATAAACTTCACATTTGGCACGTTGAGTTTAAAATGATACGGGTCATCTAACCAGAAATATCTAAAAGGCATAGAAATGTTCATATGCTATTGGGTATAGACTTTGTGCCAACAATTTTATAAGACTTATTTCTAAGCCTCCCAATAATCCCATAAAGTAGACAATTTTGTTATCGTTTTATATAAGAATGAAGACAGAGATAAATATGTTATCAGCTCAGCTTGTGAAGGGCAGAGCTGGAATCTAAGCACAAAAGGTCCGTCTCACTTCAAAGTCTAATTTGATGCAAAGATCAAATTGCTTGGAAGTTGCAAAAGACTAAATCTACCCAGATCAAACCAAATAAACTGCAAGTCTAAACACCCTTCCACTACAACTCACCTTTCCTGCCAGTGACCCACTGAGTCTGTGATGTTTGCAGAATCCATGCACCACAGAGATGGATCTGGATGGTGGTGTGACCACTCTAGAGTACACAGCACCTACCCCTGTGCTCTGTCTGGGGAAGGGAGGGCCCTTTCATTCACTTCTTCATCAGGGTCTTCCAGCCTACCCTAGAGCCCCAGATCACCTTCATTCCCCACCTGGGGACTAGGGGCTCAGTATTGACTGAACTTGAGCCCAGTCTCTGCGTAAATTAAATTCACCAAGACCTTTTGTCTTGGTGTTTTGTTATAGGCTTCGGGTCAGTTCTGAGCCAGTATAAAATACTCTTGGAAAGTGATTAGCCCCAAACAAAAGCCAAAAGCTAGAGCTTTGTAAAGACCCATTTGCTTCCAGGGGCGCCTGGGTGGCTTAGTCGGTTAAGCGTCCGACTTTCGCTTAGGTCATGATCTCACGGTTCATGGGTTCGAGCCCCGCGTCGGGCTCTGTGCTGACAGCCAGCTCAGAGCCTGGAGCCTATTTCAGAGTCTGTGTCTCCCTCTCTCTCTGACCCTCCCCTGCTCACGCTGTCTCTCTCTCCTAGAAATAAATAAAAAATATTTAAAAAAAAACAAAAAGACCCCTTTGCTTTGGGAAGCCATGATCCATGTCAGGAAGAAACTTCAAAGCAGAAGCCAAAAACAAACAAAAACAAGGAAGCTCACCATTTCATTGCCCAGCCAGAGTGGATAAGTATTTCCAAAAGGAAAGTGCCAGCAACTTCAACTTTAAGAGAGCCGCATAGGACGTAGGCCTCTTGCCCACAGACTTCAGGAATAGAATTCAGACGTTGGGGAAAATTTAGTACAAATGACACTGCCCGGGTGGGATAAAAGATGTTGCTTTACATGCAAAGAGCATGCATGCTGATTACGTAACAAATGCAGTGATTTCCCTATTTGCTATCATTAGCGGATGATCACTATTTTAAAGTTTTATTGGTAAAATGGAGGCTTAGATTTGTTAAAGGTTTGCTCGAGGCCACATTACACTGTGGTCTGAATTTTCAAAACCAAGGTCGCTACCTCATCTATATTTCCAATCCTGAGTGTTTCAGCACAGCTGGCCAAATTCTAAGTGTCAGAGCTTGCATTTTTTTTTTTTGTCTGTGGACTTTCTCTACCTACCCAAGCCCACTCTGTCTGCCCAAAAGTGTGCTGCAAGAACCAGAAGATGAGTAGCTCCTGAGCCGATGCTCATCTAACTTCTGACTGAGTAGATGCCCCAGTGCCCTTGACCTTCTTTGTACATCAACACAAAGGCATGTGGTCCACGTTGGCTAGCTCTCAAATTTCCACAGAAGGATTGAAATGAGTTAACTGTAATTGTAACTTGGTTGATAACAAACCCCTTATTGGGTCTCCTCCTACATCTGGCTCATACTTAGAATCACTCCACAAATAAATTTTATGCTCAAAACTCTGTTTCAAAGCCTGCTCCTAAGGGGATCTAAATGAACACAGCCAGGTCTATCTGATTCCAGAGCCCCAGTAAACATTCCGCTGCTGTTGGAGTTGGTAAAGGCCATGCATGGCACCTGTCATCCTAACTGGGGAGAGCAAGACTGGGAATGTATTGAAGGAGGGTAGACTCATGCGGTGCGGATACCCGGACCCTCATGGCGAAACCAGGTTGAGTTACTGAACAGCCATTTCATCCTTAGACATTTAGGAAAGATGATGATTCATTGTGAGAATTTCAGGGGAATAATCAACACTTTCAACCAGAGCACCAAACTGGCCTCTCTTATCGGTGGCTGAGATGGGGCCAGAGTGGCAGACAGGTATGCAGCCTGAGCACACACTCAACCCCTACGAAAACGTGGACTCGAACTTGCAGGGTAGGAGTCAGGAGTCTCAGCAGGGACCACCGTGCTAGGGCTGGGGTGGATCTGCTGCTTCCGTCAAACAACGTGGACTGTCAGAAATTCATACGGTCAGCCTTCTAGACCAGGACTCAGAATATCTTACTTTTGGCCTTTCGGGACTCTCCAAACTGGGTCTCCCGTAGAGCTGTTTGCAATGCAGAGAATGAGAAGATGGGTTGAAACCTTAACTGGTTACGTGGTGGTGAGCATGTCACCCATCCCAGAGTCTGGTGCCTGCATCTGTAAAATCTGGCATGACACGGCCATCCAGAGGGTTGTTGGAAGAATTAAGTGGAGAATAGAAGAGAAGTCTTGGTCACAGGATTCAACACAAAATTGGTGCTCAAGAACCATGACCCGGCCCACCAGCTCCCTACTCATTCCAGTCGGCACGGGGAAGAAATCGACCCAGTTTCAGGGATTGGAGCACCGCACAGCAGAACTGACAGCAAGAAGGATGTGCTGCTGATTTGTGATTTTTCTAAGGCAAGCTGCCCACAATAAACACAAGTAAATTATTTGGCCTGATCTGGAGGCTCCTTGGGGGGATTTTTGGTACAAGGAGGGGTGGGGGGAGGAGGATCTCTGAATGGCTGCGGCAAAAGTTTGAAACTGTGATTGTAACATTTCTGGTATTAATGGTCAAGGGAATTGTTTGGGGGGGAAGGCAGGAGTTCCATTTCACACTCTGGAAATCAAACTGTCAAAGCAGACTAAATATGTGTAATGGAAAGTTTGCTGAGTTTGGAGGTTCCTTTGCACTAAGCTTTGCACACACAATTTAGACTGGAGGTTCTAGAAGGTATGATATAATTTGTGGAAGGCAAGCTTTAACTTCATAGGATGTGGGTCCAAGTCCTGCCTTTGCTACCTCCTTATGTATGATTTTGGACAATGCACTTTTCTAATTATCAGTTTTTGATGTATAACGTGGGAAGGCTAATTGGCTCTATGCCTAATATGCTACTACATCACACAATTATTGGGTGATTAAATAAGAGAATGTCTAAAAATATGAGTTTAGAAACTGGACACTATTCCTTACTTGATAAGCCGGTGATCTGCATACTAAAATGATGACCCCTGCTTCCTTTTTACCACATCATCCGAAGCCACAGAAGATGCAATTGAGGAGAAGAAAAACGGAGATTACCAGTGCCGAGAGGGTTAAGCACACGTAAGCTTCATTGGGAGCGGGGAGATGTGATAAACTCACAAAGGCGTCTCTGCACAGGTTATTTAATGTCCTCTCTATAAAGTAAATTATATTACTTTACCCTCAAGAAAACATTGAACATTTTGAATTGTCATGTGGTAGGTGTTATCCATTTCTTATGTATCTGGATGTGACAGATAACTTTCCTTTTGCAGGTCAGCCAACCAAAGAGTATGGGAATGGACCACTTTACTCATACTTTATTCAACACATGGCTCTCCCGTGTTTAACTCAGTTTGGACTTAAGTTACCCCAGATCAAACTCATGATCTTCCACCCAAATCCGAACAAGAGGCCACCATCTCTTTCTGCAAAAGACACTTCTGGTCACACAGTGGCCTCAACTAGTCAATAACACTACACATTTCCTTTTGCCTTCCTACGTGCATGAAATCAACTTTCCTGTCTTTCACTCTGTCTCTAAAATGCCTATCAAACTTGTCCCCTGTTCTTCATCTCCATCAATGCTAACTCATCTGGGTCACTGTTACCTCCATCACCTGGGCCACGAAAGGGCATTCTTGCCATCGTCTCATATCTCAGACTGGGTTTCCATACAGCAGGGCCTTAGGCAAAAGCTTGGTTGTAGGTTAATTTACATGGGATTGTACCCCAGGAAGCGGAAGTGAGGGAGCAGTCGGAGAGAAATAAGGAATGAGAGAAAGACAGCGAAGCAAGCATCCTTGAGCAGGTCGCAATCCAATGCCCTGAGGATGCTCCAAAGAACCAGAAAGATGGAGTCTCAGACCTGTCTGTACAAGATGGAAGGCTGTGGCCTTAACCTGCTGATTTCTGGCTTCATCACAAGAGGGTCACCCCTGGAGCTGATAGATCCACTACGCCTTGAATTTCTGGGCTGCATTTCGAATTTCTGGGCTTCACTTGGGCTAGAACCCACCAAGGCTTCACATTCATCCCCAAGGCAGCACAGCAGGAAGTCTTCCTCTTCTAAACACGTGGCTCAGAATTCATTTTTGCCACATGATCAAGGGACCCACAAGGGACTAATGTCATTGTCAGAAACTTAAAGGAAGTATGAGCTGCTTCTAAGGATTGAGGACTTCAAAATGACTGGTACTTTGTGGGAAGGGGACAAATTTTGCTGATGATGCTTAAGAAAACTGAGTCCCTGTTCAAATTAACACAGGGAAGATTACAAATAAAATTGTAGAAGCTGGACTCGATCAAAAATGTTTGAACATGCTGTTCACTCTTTAATACAGTAAACCTTAGCCAGCGCGGCCAATTAAATTTAAATTCATTATAATTAAATACAATTAAAATTTGGATTCATAGTTACATTCGGCATTTTTCAAGCACTCAACAGTCACATGTGGCTACAGCTATGGTGTTGAACAGCACTTCCATCGTTGCAGAATGTTCTATTGGACAGTGCTGGTCTTCATGAGCCATGCTTGATTGCAAAAATGGTCATGGGTTCTTGCTTTCCTTCTCTTGAGTCCTCTTTATAGTGTAATTTTGCAGGATGAGATGATGCCTGTTTCTTCACCCCTTAAATCCAAGCTTACGATGTGCCTTGGGGATTTGGCAGATGGGGTGCCTGGGGAGGGCTGACAGGCGCCTGTTCATGAAGCTGGCTCTCCTGCTGCCTGTGGTTCCCATAACTTCCTGACATGCGTGCCCTGCTTCCCGATTCTAAGTAGTTGAACTTTCCCCTCATCTCCTTAAGACTTCCAGGGCCTGAGCTTGCACCATTTCCTGTGCCCAGAAAGCATGTTGCCCTTGCTCTACCACCCGATATCTACATGTGGAGCCCATGCTCAAATCTCTCTCTTTCCGGCTCTGTAAAGCCTTTCTAGATTCCATACTAGACCAGCCCTTCAGTGGGGAACACTGTCTTATCCATGCCTGGGTGCCCTGCATCTGCCTCCGTCCTTGGCACAAAGTAGGAACCTCCTAAATCCCCACTATACACCTGGATATATTTCGCAAATTTATTCTGCACTTTATGTAACTCCTTGTACATTTCTTAAATGGATGGCATTCACACACTTAACACATCACCTGTCCATCTTCCTCTCCAATTTCCCTATGTCGATCTGCTTGCTAAGAGCTGACTAAAGTTCTGCACGTTGCTTCACTGACCGACTGAGAGCCAGGTTCCCTCACCATGATGTTCCAAGAACTTCAGAACATGGAAGTAAAAACTGAGGTCTAGAAGACAGAGACACGAACTTGGGACCTCCCAAACTCTGCTCCTCTATTACTGCTTTGCTCTGAGATGTCCCCACTTCCTCCTATGGTCCTCCTTCAAAGTCATGATAGGAGATCCTCGTGGAATGTTCCAGCATAGAGAGGACTCCTTGTATGCTTGCATGAGAGTTTGAAATAGCCTACTGTCTAATCTCAGTGCCCACAGAACAACTGTAAGAACAACTTTACAAACTTACACCAGATACTACTTACCTATTTTGGTCTTGAGCAAGGCACTTACCCTCTTAGGGTCTTGTTTTGTGCATCTTCAGTGGGTATGACAGTCTCTCTATGGAACTACTCAAAAGGTGCAGACTACGCGTGCGGCTAGTCAAGCTACATGGCTAACCCAGTCCCTTGCACTTTGGCACAACTCACCAAGTAGCAGCTAATAGAAAAGATGTCGATTCCAGAATCCATTATTTGTTAGGGAACTTCTGAACTGACAGATTCCTCCCAAAGATGAGCAAAATGTGTCTTCCTGTCTTAGAAGCTCAGACCATTCCATGGAGGGTGGGGAAACCTAGTGATAAAAATTGACATGGATGCACCTTTACTTTTTGCTTGACAGGTGCTTCCCAGAAATTTATCGGATATTCCAGCTGAGGTCAGGCCAGGCATTCCTCAAGGGGGTGACGTCCAAGCCCTGATACAAGGGATGTTCAGCGAGGTCAGAGGAAAAGGTCTAAGGAACTATAGAGAAATGCAAATGCAAGTCCACCAATTCTCACCAATATTCTGGATATTCTGGATACAGAGAACTTCCAATCAGATTTCTGGTTCCTCAAAACCAAATATGTGTGGCATTCTGGCCAATATCATTCAAAAATCTAATAACTAATAGGTGTAGGGAACAGTGAGACTCTGTTTCTATGGGCAATAGAAACAGAAAGAAAGAACAGCAATAAAAAGGAGGAAGGAAACTTAGCCACCTGAAGACAGTCTGTCTCCTTCCAAGACCAGCACTGGCAGCTCTATTTCAGAAGGATTGCACCACATCAGAGGGAGTGGTGTTCACAGGGAGGTTTTAAAATCCCAACATATATTTTTAAAGGACTTGAAGGAAGGGCCCTTGGATGTTTCAGTCCATTACACAACCGACTTCAGCGCAGGTCACGATCTCATGGTGCTCACTACTTGCTGTGGTTGGTAACTCCGGGAGATGTTCACATGTCTGCGCTCAGACAACACAGTGCTGTGGTCTCAGTTTCTATCTCACGCTCTCTCTCTCTCTCTCTCTCTCTCTTTCTCTCTCAGAAATAAATAAAACATTATAAATAAATAAATAAATACATAAATAAATAAATAAATACATACATACATAAATAAATAAATAAAATAGAAGAGGTTTGGGTGATGATTCTAAATGTCTCTCATTAAACATCAATAATTAAAGCCTCTATTGTTAATTATATTAATTACCCTAATAGGAACAGCTGGGAGACAATCACAACACTCATCAGGGACAACTGTCCTGGGTCACACTTCAGTTGGCACTCTCAGGGACATTTCAGCATTGCGTGACCACTGTCATTCTCGCTGCCTGAAGTGTGGGAAACTCAGCCTGAATGAGAGCAAGGAGTGTGGGAGGCAGACTGTAGCAATGGCTTCTGGGGAGAATCACCTCCAGTAAGGATACCCACCAGATTTGATGAACCGTGACACCATCTCCAGGAGACTCCAGGATTCCAGATGGGATTATGGAGCCAAGTCTTTGCCAAAAAGAAGAAGTAATAAATGACCTTTCAAAGTGGACCTTGCCAGGTCAAGGACCATATAACATATCTTTGGCTTGTAAAATATTCTCATTTCATTTTAGTAACAGGTAAAGAACAGCCTACTTCACAAAGTAGGAATAATGACCTGTATTACATAATGCTTGTGTCATGCTAGTGATGTGCCAGGATGGTTGTAACACAGCAGAACACAACACACACAAACACATTCTCGTTAAAATATTTTGTGAATCCTTTACCAGAAGGAAAATATTGCTATTATCCTTAATAATAAAATATTCCTAAATATCCATAAAATACTGCCTGTTAAAGATGAGAAAAAACAGGAAACAGAATTATCTAAGGAACTTGCCCCTGGTGGGCGGTCACACAAACAATAGCCTTTGTTGCTGGTTATCCTTTCTCTATCTTTTTCCTGGAAAACCATAACTGAGGGAAGAAACGCATCTGAAAGATAGTTGTCCTTGCGTTGGGATCTTCATGACAATAGCTAGTGGCAGGTTGATGTGATGAAGTCTTAAGTCTGTCATTCAGGAGGGATACCGAGAACCATGCCTGGAGCCACGATCTGTGAAGCCATCCGGATAGTGGAGAAGCGCGTGAGAAGACAAAGGGACTGGAATGAAAACTGTCCAGAACCTTTAAAATCATACCTAAGATCTGAGAGTGGAGGAGCTGTTTGGGGAAAGTGAGAACAAATTAATTAAAGCTCATCCATGAAGCTGAGCTGCTGAGATAGTCATTTCTCTGTATATAAAGTAACAAACTCTTATGTGCCCAAATTTTAAAATTTGAAAGACAAAACTTTAAAGTGTTTTTATATGTTTGTTTGTTTGTTTTCAAACCTAGGAGTCTGGGAGTCTCTTTCTCTCTCTCTTTCTTTCTCTCTCTCTCTTTCTCTCTCTCTTTCTTTCTTTCAATTTCTCTTTTTGCATTTTTTGAAGTATAATTGAGGTATAACGGTATATTAGTTTCAGCATAACTATTTGATATTTGTACCTATTTGGAAGTCTTCCTTAAATGAGACTTTAAAATGCAACTGATAAGTGAAAAAAGAGGTAAGTTAGGCTATATGTGTGAAGATTGAAACAAACTTTGAAAGCAAAAGTCTAAGACAGATCATAGAGCAAAGGTATTTCCAACTCAAACCATGAAGGAAATCAGTAGTCAGAATATACAAAAACCTACTACAGACCAGTCAGATAAACAACCAAAGAATATAAAAAGAAGGGGAACCTTGAATATCTGAAAGTTATGCAGACATTCTCCACCTTATGAGATGTCAGAGAAATATAAAGTGAAGCAATGAGATGTCACTTCAAAATTAACACTGACAAAACTTTCAAACTCTGATAGTTTTAATAACTGAAGAAAATATGTAGCAATGAGAACTCCCATATGTCACTACTATGAAGGGGAAAAGGTACAACGCATGCGGAGAATAATTCTAGTAAGACAAAAAACGTGCATACACATGACTTAAAAATGTCATCACTGTCTGTATACAACCTAGAAAAGGCCACTCACATCAGGACAGGAAAACATGTAGAGAATGTTTGCCCAGCTTTGTCTGAAATAGTGACAGAGATTCTTCAGTTGATGAAATTTTTGTTAGGCTCCTGAGCCTTCTCTTAGGTGCATCTGTGCCCTGTGTCGTAAAATCCAGTTTTGATAAAAATTCTGCTAAATTAGAATTTAGTGAGAGACCCCTCCCTTTGATATCTGATCAGGGTCCTCAATCCCCCACCTCCACCTCCACTCCCAGGTGATGTGAGGCCACCCCGGCACACCTCCAGCAAGAATCCTGTAGGTTAGTTTAGCCAGAAGCCCCCTTACACGTGATGTTTCTTCTTATTAATTTTCCCTCCACTGACACCCAACATGCTCTTTGGTTATAAATTCCCACTTGCCCACACCGTATTTGGAGTTGAGCCCAATGTCTCTCCCCACTGTAAAATCTAGCTTCAGTAGCTCCTATGCCTACCATGATGGTCTTGAATAAGGTCTACCTTACCATCTTTAATAATAGGGGACATTGGAGACAACCTAAATGTTCATCAAAATGGCAATGGATAAATAAAATATGTGCTCTTCATTCAGTGGGCCCATCTGTACTGAGTCATGGGGCTACCCTACTTCAGACCATCAGACTTAGGACAAGGAACTATTGACCAGTCATGCCCTGGCCAAGAACTTCCTTCCTCCACATGGATGCTAATGGAATCATGGCCTCATTTCTATCTTAGGGGACTGAAAGGAAGAAAGGCATTGTCAAACTTTGGGAGAAACTGGAGAAATGTGGTATCTCAGAATCCCTGGGAGTAGAGAGGGCCAAAAACATGGCCAAAGTCAACAAGATACAGAGAAAAGGGTGTTCTTTTTTAACAAATGGAATGGGCCATAGATTGAAGGAGAAAAGAAATAAAGGAAACTCAATTCTTCCTAGATGGAACATCAGCCTCTCTTCTACTCAATATGGAGACTCTGGGCATGATTGAAAATGTAATTGCTCCCCCAAGAAATGCTATTGCTTCTGCCAGAAAACTGCCAGAATGTGTTATGTGTCTGAAAGGATCTGCACAATATAGGAGTGTGAGGTATATTCATGGGGTGGGAAGGAGATAGTGAAAAAAAACACCTGTATATCCAACTTAGAAATAGTCCAAGTAGATATTTCATGGCGGAAAATCCCCAAAAGGGAAGGAGGAAATGAATGGGGTTGAATACACACAGACACGGCACTGGTTTTCACCAGGAATGGACACCCTGTCCCCTGAGTTAGGCGGGAAGAACACACAGAGGTGAGGAGTTGTTACTAAACACCGGGATAGAGGAAAGCGAGTGGAAGTGCAGACAGGAGTTTACCGTTAGTGATTTCTAACACCCATGGAATAAGGAAAAGATCATATTGAGGGTGTGAGGGTCAGGGATTAAGTTAATGTCACAGGAAGTCTTGAAAAATTGGCATAGCCACTTCAGGGACACTAGCAAGAGATCGGTTTACAGATTACCAGAACCACTGAGGCCAAACTGAGTTTGGAAGTTTAAAAATCCGTCATGGATCTCATCAGCACATCTGGGTGGCTTTCCTCATCCGGCTTTGGCAGCTGGGGAGCAGGGCTGGTTTGATCTAAGGATAGAGTTTGGCAACGCTGCGGGAATGGGTATGTGGAAGAGGGGATGATCATGAGGACGGTCCCTTTGATTTGACTTTCCTGCTTTGTGAACTTCCAGATGCACTGGCCGATAATGAAATTGTTCAGTGCTCTCTCAGATCCTAGTGTGGGTTCAATGATCTTGTATGGCAGCTGGTGGAGAAGACTTGGCTAGGTGGTCTCCTCAAAGAAATCTCCAGTTTATCCTTTGAAATGCTGGCCTCTTTTTTTTTTTAATCTGTTCTAGTTTTGCATTGTATCGGATTCTTAACTGAAGGAATGGGTCAGCTGTGGGAACACTCTTCACAACTCTGTGTATCTTAGATAATATCCCCTCTGGTACCACTCCTCCACTAGTCCCAGAAGAATATTTTGTGTAGGATTGTTCATATTTGGGAGCACAAGTATAGGAACTTATGGGAGGCAGCATAGCTCGTTTTCACAGGCTGGGAAGCCTGAATGGCAGTATTATTAACAGCTAAAAGCTTCAATTTCCAGGCAAAAGTTCCAGGGTAAAAAAAAATAAGACAGAGATCTTTTAGAGAAAAAAAAGAGGGGGTGGAACAAAATAGGGAAGATAAATTTATATATATGTAACAGAAGGAAACAAGGTACCCTCAACAATCACCAAAGCCCGTGGCCCTTCATCCCTTCGAAGTTTACGGATCCCTATAACATCCCTGTAACATCCTATTTGAAACACAAATATCGCAAAGATTATTTTGGGAGAGATTATTTATTCTTTTACTAATCCTGAGTCAAGCAGTTCACTATGAGCCTGGAAGAGGACCTGAGTCTTGGGGAAAATGTGCTTTATTAAGGGATAGAGACAGATCTTTGTACTCAAGTTCAAGTTCTCCTACCACTGTCTCCTAAAGTCAAACCCCACCAATCCCCCTCTACGTCATGGACACAGACATCTATTGACCTCCTTCTATATGGGAGGCGTGGTTGATCTTACCTGTGTTGTTACATCAGCCTCACTGACTTCCTGTAGCTTTGCTGGGATGACTCATTCTAGAACAGACAAGCAAATGTACATCCTTTCAATATGTTCTCAGACCAGTGACCCGCAATGGGAAACAAGACTTGCTAAAACTGAGAGTTAAAATCTCATATGGCTTTATTGGAATTCTGAAAAAAATAATTGGTTAATACCAAATAAGTTCTTCTGCCTCTACCGGTAATGGGCATCTGATTCAATTGCTTTGCTGGAAAACAATCTTGCTCTCTTTCATGGACTATTTTCAAAAGCTCATACCATTAAAAAACTCATTTGCTATTTTATCAAGACTCCTATGGAGTCAATTTATACAAAGCACTTGAAGAGTTTCACATTTCATGAGAAATGTTAGGCTAAATTTTTAATAAATATCTTTTATTATCACAACAGATATTTATACTACATTTGTATTGGTGTATTTATGCTTGTAAAATGTGAATCTGATTGGTGAAGTTGAAAAAAAACCATAGTTTTCAATGGATCATAATTATTTTCTCATAAGCCCAATTCTATAAGAGCATGGATTTGAACATCATTAGACTGATAAATTATCAGTTCTTTCCAAATTTGGGCTCAACTTATTCAGAATTGTATGAGTCCAATCAATTTCAGTACTTGTCTTTCTTTTTTTTTTTATTTCTAGGAGAGAGAGAGAGAGAGTGAGCAGGGGAGGGTCAGAGAGAGAGGGAGTCACAGATGGAAACAGGCTCCAGGCTCTGAGCTGGCAGTCAGCACAGAGCCCGACGCGGGGCTCGAACCCACGAACCGCGAGATCATGACCTAAGCGAAAGTCGGACGCTTAACCGACTAAGCCACCCAGGCACCCCCAGTACTTGTCTTTCTAAAATTAAGTGTTTTAACATTTTCTTGGCCTTTCCTTTGTCTAATTCTAAGCCTTACGTATATTTTATTGTCTCAGTATACTCAGCGACTATTCACCTAAGAAGTATACCTCATTTCTCACTCCATAAAATAGAAGATGTCAAAATCTTTTTAGAGGCATACAACATGTTAGATTTCCAAAGAAAACTCTGTCATTAATTCTCATGGTAGAAACAGATCCAGGTATCTAGGAAAGTTTCTCAAAGCTAAAGTAGGTAATAATAACTTAGCTAATAGCTAATGTTAGACTCTGAAACACCAAACTGGTCTAGTGTTCTTTCCATTAATCATAAAGAACTGTTTACAGTTTTATTTTTCAATTAAAAAAACCTTTTTAACATTTATTCATTTTTGAGAGAGAGAGAGAGAGAGAGAGAGAGAGAGAGTGAGTGGAAGAGGGGCAGAGAGAGAGATAGAGGGAGACACAGAATCTTAAGCAGGTTCCAGGCTCCGAGCTGTCAGCACAGAGCCTGACGCGGGGCTCGAACCCACAAGTGGTGAGATCATAACCTGAGCCGAAGTCAGACACCCAACAGACTGAGCCACCCAGGTGCCCCAGAACTGTTTACAGTTTTAAAACCTTCTCCCTTTGTATACAGATTCTCTTACATCTTCTGTACTTGGTGATAATTATAGATTGAATGTTTCTGTCCCCTCAAAATTCGTATGTTGAAATTCTAACTCCCAATGCAATGATATTAGGAAGTGGAACTTTTGGGTATCAATCAGGTCACGAGAATGGAGATGTCATGAAGGGGATTAGTTCTCTTATAAAAAGACTTCCAATGGGGCGCCTGGGTGGCTTAGTCGGTTAAGCGTCCGACTTTCGCTCAGGTCATGATCTCACGGTTCGTGGGTTCGAGCCCCGCGTCGGGCTCTGTGCTGACTGCCAGCTCAGAGCCTGGAGCCTGTTTCAGTCTGTGACTCCCTCTCTCTCTGACCCTCCCTGCTCACACGTCTCTCTCTCTCCTAGAAATAAAAAAAATAAATAAATTAATTAAAAAAAAAAAAAGATAAAAAGACTTCCAAGAAGTCCCTTGCCCCCTCTGCCGTGTGGGGACACTGGGGAAAGACGGCCATCTGTGAACGAAGTGGGCTCTCCCCAGATCCCCAATCTACTGACGCCTTGATCTTGGATTTCCAGGCTCCAGAATGGTGAGAACTGAATGTCTGTTGCTTACAAGCAGCTCAGTCTGTAGCGTCGTGTTCAAACAGCCAGAAGAGAAAGGACAGGGAAGGACTCAGCTTTTCTATTTGAAACATTCTATGTTAGGTCATTAGGTCTGTCTGTCACTTCTCTTTCCTCATCTTTATCCGTTCCTCCTTCTTTCAGCCCCCTTCTCATGTTCCATCACCTTCTCAACCCTTCTCCACATCAGCCACAGGTGACATCACAGGGACGACGGGGGTGGCAACTAACATTGCCAGGAGACTGTTTACTTCCCCTTCACAGCCACTGGAATGTGCCTTCTAGAAGGATCTAGCCCTGTGGCTGCTCGCCATGATACATGCAGTGATCCACAGAGTGTAACCAGGAATCTTCACAGAATGATTAAGCACTTGTGAAGTATCGTGCACTTTGTGCAGTGATCTTGTGAAATTGAAAAATGTACTTTATCCACCAGATTCTGGGTGCTAAGAGCTTAAGTAGGCTGCTCAAGGCGACATGGAAAAGCTGGTATATCACAGAAAGTCTGCGTTCTCTTCAATATCCCAAAGACCCTCCTAAGATAACATGCAATTTAATGAGGCTTTTCCAAAGCCCATTTAGGGTCTTACTTCATTGCTATTCCTTGGCAAGGTCTGGGTTTGTATTTACTGCGCAGAAAAACAATTCTTCTTTTGTCTAAGGGCATTGCCTTTATAGAAAGGCCGACAAAAAGAGTAAGAAATAGTGACTATAAGAGCTATCAGTTTGGGAATCTGTTTCTGAAAGAGACTAATCCGACAGCTCCACTTCAGAATCGAGAAATAAACATACACAGTTGTTTCTTCACCTTCCAAAGACCTCCACTGAAATAAAATTTTAAACGTTCAAAAGGAAAAAAAATGTAGATTAAGGGTGGATCATCATCAACAACAGTTGAGAGATTTCCACAAATTTCTGAAAGGAGGTGGGAAAGATGAAACAGAGATAAATGACTCCCATGCTTTAAAAAGGAGAGCAATCCAGCTATTGGAGTTCAGAGAGGGCGTGGGCGGGTTCAGAGTGAGGAAGCAGCACAGAAGTCGGTGCTCAGATGTTGGACTAGGGGCTCTTGAGTGGCTCAGCCGGTGAAGCTTCCAACTTCAGCTCGGTTCGTGGGTTCGGGCCCCGCATCGGGCTGCGCTGGCAGCTCGGAGCCTACAGCCTGCTTGGGATTCTGTGTCTCCCTCCCTCTCTGCCCCTCCCCCGTTCACACTCTGTCTCTCTGTCTTCTCAAAAATAAATCAATGTTAGGGGCGCCTGGGTGGTTTAGTCGGTTAAGCATCCGACTTTCGCTCAGGTCATGATCTCGCGCTTCGTGGGTTCGAGCCCCGCGCCGGGCTCTGTGCTGACTGCCAGCTCAGAGCCTGGAGCCTGTTTCAGTCTGTGACTCCCTCTCTCTCTGACCCTCCCCTGCTCACACTGTCTCTCTCTCTCTCCTAGAAATAAATAAAAATTAAAAAAAATAAAAAATAAATCAATGTTAAAAAGGTAAAAAAAAAAAAAAAAGAAGAAGTTGGACTAAAAACAAGAGCGTTAGTTGATAATGTACAAATGGCGCCACCAGCACGGGACACCCACCCTGCTCCAGGGTCTCGCCCCCTCGGGCTGTGGGCAGAACTGCTGGCGGCCGCAGGGCCCAGTGTCTCCGGGCGAGCATGGAGGAGCAGGTCTTGTCTCCAGGCAGCACAGAAGTCAGGCCGCTGGGGCTGGGGGAGGGGTGGACAGAAAGCAACAGCTCCCAGAGGGTGAGCATATGACTACTGATATATATTTAATTTGCAGTAAAAGAATTACAAGTAAAGTTTTAAGAACGTGCCAGACCTTAGAACGAGATTAAACATATAAAAGAAAGGAGCCCACGGGGGGCTCAGTCGGTTAAGCATCCAACTTCGGCTCAGGTCGTGACCTCATAGTCCCTGAGTTTGAGCCTGGCATCAGGCTCACTGCGGTCAGGACACAGCCTGCATCGGGTCCTCCGTCAGCCTCTCTCTGCCCAACTCCCCCACCCCCGGCTTGTGCTCTCTTTTTCAAAAGAAGTAAAAAAAATTAAAAAGAAAATATAGACAAGATCCATGAAAGAAGACCAACATCAAACTGATAAAAATTCCTGAAAAAAAAAAAGGCAAAGAAAATAAAATAGAGGAATAGAAGTGACAGAAGTAACTTTCTCAGACCTGAAGAAGGCCGTGAGTTTTCAAATCAAATTCCCGTCTAACAGCTCAGCACACTGAACAAAGGCAAAAGAGAAAAACGAGACCGTAAAGTACTGGCATAATCTCTGTCTTCAATGTACCGTAGAGTTCACCAGTGAACCCATCTGGATCTGGAGATTTCTGTTTCAGAAGATTATTAATTGTTTATTCAACTTATATAATAGGTGTAGATTTATACAGATGGTCTATTTCTTGTGTTTCAAGCAGATTGTGTCTTCAAGGAACTGGCCCATTTCATCTAGGCTATCAACTATGCAGCATACAGGTGTTCGCAATACATCTTCATTATCCTTTTAACATCTATAGGGTTCGTAGTGATGTCTGCTTTTTTTCATTTATGACATTTTTAGTTTGTGTCTTCCGTCATTTTTCTTAGTTAGCCTGGCTAGAGACTTATCAATTTTATTGATTTTTTCAAAGAAACAGATTTTGATCTTGTGGATTTTCTCCACAGATCTCCTTTTTCAACTTCACAGATTCCTGTTTGTTTGTTTATTTATTTATTTAGTATTACCTTGCTTCTGCCTCCTCTGGATTTTATTTGCTCTTCATCTTTTTATTTTAAACATTTCCCTATTTTTTTTTAAATGTTTTTATTTATTTCTAGGGGAGAGAGAGAGAGAGAGACAGCGTGAGCAGGGGAGGGTCAGAGAGAGAGGGAGTCACAGACTCTGAAACAGGCTCCAGTCTCCAAGCTGGCAGTCAGCACAGAGCCCGGTGCGGGGCTCGAACCCACGAACTGCGAGATCATGACCTAAGCGAAAGTCGGATGCCTAACCGACTAAGCCACCCAGGCACCTCAAACATTTCCCTATTTTGTTAAGTTTTTATTAAATGACAAATACCGTACACAAAATACTCTACATGACCTGTAGAGTCATAGGTCATGTTCTTAGAATCCTGTAGTTCTTTTTGAAGTGGTAAACCACACATGTAAACCTGGTGGAAAATAAAAGTCACAAGACTTAAAGCGATGATCTTTGTACCTTGTGAAGGGCACCATCTGAGATCTGGCTTCCAACACATTAGTCTAGATCTTGACCCTGACATAGATCAATGTTTGGCCTTAGGCAGTCACATAATCCATCTGTGCCTCAGTTTTCTCATCTGTGAAGTGGGAACAGTAATATTATTTAAGAATCATCAAATTTAGATGTCGGAAAAATACTTACCATCATACCTGGACACTACATGGCTAGGCTCCGGGAATGAGTAGAAGAAATCCCGTAGAATTAGGCAGGGTGAGGGGAAGGGGAAAGATGAGCTATGCTGAGGACATGCGTGGAATGGATAGAATGCTGAACTGGCCATAAATTTCCTCTAACCTACAGCAGAGAGAAACTTCTCGAGTTTAAAATATAAAATATAAATCACTTTGAAATGTACAGCTCTGTGTGACCAACGTCCTATGCTTTCACCCCACGGTAAATCTGTTCTTGTCCTGAAGGTGAAAGAACAAGAATGAGGAATTAAAAGAGGAGTGTGGGCATAATATATGTGCAGATACGTGTTTATATATTTGTGTGCTTGGGTCATAGAAAAACATTGCAAAACCGGCCTTTGCACAGTGGAATAGTGATTATTTTCCCAAGATTCCATTATCACGCCATTATCACGTCCATACCGTCAGAACCCGCTCACTTTGCATGCTCTCGCTGACAATTGTCTGCCTCATTTTCTCTTGTACCCTAAGAACAGAAGTTTAAAAACATAATTGCGGGTGACAAAATGCCAGTGGTCTTACAACGGCAGATTATTCAGCCTTAAGAATGAAGGTCATTCCAACACAGAACCTTGAAGACGATATACTAAGCGAAAGAAGTCTGATTGTTACGTGGAAACTAATTTGACAATAAACTATTTGTAAAAAAAAAAAAAAAAGTAATTAAAAAAAATTCATACAAAAAAAAAAAGAAGTCAGTTACTGAAGCACAAATACTATGATTCCACGGACATAAGGTACCTGGTGATGTCAAATTCATAGACACAAAATAGAACTGTGGTTTCCGGGGCCTGGGTGGGGGGCTAGGGAGCTGTGGCGGAAGGGAAATAGAGTTTCCTTTTGCAAGAGGAGATTTCTGTGGGCTGAGGGTGGTGATGGCCGCACCCCAGGGCAAATGCCCTTAATGCCACCTAATGTACATTTAAATATAGTTAACCCTGTAAATTTGCTGTTATGTGTACTTTATCTGAATGTTTTAGTAGGAGAAAAACCCCACCTCATTCGTATTTAAAGAAATGCAAACTAAAAAAAGAGGAATGTTAAAAATGTAAGCTGGCACAAGCAGGCTCATTGGCTGGGTGTACGCGTAGGAAAAGGAGTCTGAGTTAAAATGAAGCACTATCAGGATTGAGTCTTACATTGATTAGCTTAGGGGCCCGTATTGGAGGATTGGGGGGAGGAGAAGGGGGGAAACCAGTGGGGGAGAGGGAGGGAGGGAAACCCTGAGAGACTCTTGAGTACTGAGAACAAACTGAGGGCTGATGGGGGTGGGGGGGAGGGGAAGGGAGGAGGGGCATGGAGGGGGGCACTTGTGGGGATGAGCACTGGGTGTTATAGGGAAACCAACTTGACAATAAACTACTAAAAAATACATAAAAATGAAAAAAATTTTAAAGTACATCGGAATGAAACAAATGGTCTAAAGTTTAACATAAATGAGGCAAGCTCCACAGAACACCCCCTTTCCATCCTGTCTCTGAATGTGGCAGGAAAAGCTCCCACTGGGCAGACGAGGAGGAGGGAGAGGAGACGCTGGTGAAGCAGCCCCGGGGGTAGCAGGGCGCTGCCCCCACCTAGGCTGCCTCTTCCGGGCAGGACCTGAAACCCAGGGTCCGGCCGGGAAGCCACTCAGCCCCCTGCCCGCTGAGGAGCCCGAGGCTGACCGGGCAGCAGCGGGGAACCTGAACCCGGCCACACGGCTACACCGTGTCCAGGTCCCCGCTCCCCTCCCCCCTCGGGCGCCCCCACGCGCTCCTGGAAGCTCCGCAGCCGCGCCCAGGCCAGCGACGGTAAAGGAGGGTCTGTCCCAACGCCCCTCCGCCCCTCCCCCCCACTTTCGCTGGCACTTGCTCCGCCTAGGGCACCGGGCCCGGACTTCGTGCGGGGGGCTCGCTCTGTCCCTGGGCCTCCGGAGCTCAGGGACCCCGGGAAAGCGGGGCCGCGGGGCGTCCCGGGGGCGCGGGGGCGCGGGGGCGGGGGGCGGGGCGCGGGGGGCGGCGGAGGCCGCGGGGCGTCGCGGGGCGTGCGCGGGGTCTCGAGGTCGTGGGGCGCGGGGCGGCGGAGGCCGCGGGGCGTCCCGTCGCGGGGGCGCGGGGCGGGGGTCTCGGAGGTCGGGGGCGGAGGCGCGGAGGCCGCGGGGCGTCCCGGGGGCGCGGGGTGCGGGGGTCTCGGAGGTCGTGGGGGCGCGGGGGGCGGCGGAGGCCGCGGGGCGTCCCGGGGGCGCGGGGTGCGGGGGTCTCGGAGGTCGTGGGGGCGCGGGGGGCGGCGGAGGCCGCGGGGCGTCCCGGGGGCGCGGGCTCCGCCGCCCACGCCCCGCAGTTGCCGCGGGCGGAGAGGCACGCGCGGTATGCGGCGGGCGACAGCTGCAGGGTCGCCTCGGCCGGGCCGGAGGGGAATTCTTGGCCCGTGACCGCAGGGCCCGGCGCGGCCAGCTGTCCCACTCAGCGCGCCTGGGGTTCCAGGGTCGCCCGGCGGGTGCGGCTGTCGTCACCGGCCGTCACCGCTCGGGCCGACTGTGGCAGCAGGGAAGTGACGCGGCCGCGTCCTGCCGCGGCCCCGGTGCGCAGCCTGGGCTCCCGCGCCGCCGGCCACGCGGTCTGAATGCGGGAAGAAGAGGAGCCTCCGCGCCTCGATCGGCCTCGTAAAACCTGTAACCTCCTCGCGCCGCATCTGTCGCGCGCAGCCCGCGTGGACCGCCCGCCCCGCCGTTACCCCGCTTCCGGCGCCGTTACCCCGCTTCCGGCGCGGCCTGCGCGGCCTCGGGCTCCTGCTCAGTCGCGGCTCCGGCGGGTGCTCGCAAGCGGGTCTCTGCCGCCTGGCGCGCGGCCCGCTCCTCGGTTCCGGGGGGCCCGCGTCCCCCGAAATCGGAATCAGGCCCCGAGCCCCAGAGGCAGGAGCCGTGCGCGGCCCCCACGGCGCGCGCCTCGGGTTTGAACCCCGGCCGACACGCGCCCGCGGAAGGCCCGGCGTCGCCACTGCGCCCGCGCGACTCCTGTAACGCAAATTCGCAGGCGACTCGGTTTCACGGATGTGAACCCGCCAGCCAAGTGCAAGGCCGTGAACCGCAGGACGTGGGGGGGGGCGGGGGGGCGCAGGGCTGAAGCGGGAGGGGCGGCCTGCGACGGTGTCTGCGCACCGTCCGCCCGGCTGCGGCGAGGTTCGGCCCACGGCCACCGCCTGGGGACAGGCCCCGGGCCAGACCCCAGCTCCGCACCGGGGAGAGGCTGCCAGCGTCCCTCCTCCGCCCAGGCCCGGGCCCCTCCTAGTTTAATGACCCCAGACCACGTTCAGACCATCTCTACACAAGACAGGCAGGGAAGGCTTCTAGGAGGAGGTGATATCCGAAGCCAGGTGTCAACGATGAGCAGGACTTTTCCAGGCAAACAAGCCGGAACTACGGGCACTTGCACCGAATGTGAGGGGCCCTGAGGCTCAGATGTGCAGGCGGGACGGGGCGTCGCAGCCGGCAAGGTAGCAGGTACGTGGTGCCCGCGCCTGGCAGAACAAAGTTCTCCAGCTCCCTTCTGCCAGCAAAGGGACCCTTCCCACTTCCTGAGGCCTCGTCTAGGGGAGACAGCACAGGAAGGGGACGGCCCCAGGCAAGAGGCGCTTCAGGTCAGGAAGGAGGAAAGCCGGTGGGCGGTGGCAGGGAAGGAGGTGGGCACTTCAAAAGCCATCAGGCCACAGCGCACGCAGTGGAGAGTGGGAAGGCTCGGTCCGGATTCCTGACCCAGGGACAGACCCTGGGCGCCGGAACTACGGGCACTTGCACCGAATGTGAGGGGCCCTGAGGCTCAGATGTGCAGGCGGGACGGGGCGTCGCAGCCGGCAAGGTAGCAGGTACGTGGTGCCCGCGCCTGGCTGGACGGAAGAACAAAGTTCTCCAGCTCCCTTCTGCCAGCAAAGGGACCCTTCCCACTTCCTGAGGCCTCGTCTAGGGGAGACAGCACAGGAAGGGGACGGCCCCAGGCAAGAGGCGCTTCAGGTCAGGAAGGAGGAAAGCCGGTGGGCGGTGGCAGGGAAGGAGGTGGGCACTTCAAAAGCCATCAGGCCACAGCGCACGCAGTGGAGAGTGGGAAGGCTCGGTCCGGATTCCTGACCCAGGGACAGACCCTGGGCGCCGGGGTCCCCGACCGGGGGGACAGACCCTGGGCGCCGGGGTCCCCGACCGGGGGGCAGCCCGGGAGTCCCGAGTGGGGGGCAGACCTGGGCGCCGGTCCCGACCGGGGACCCTGGGCCCCGAGGCCCGCGTCCCGACCAGGGACGGGCCTGGGCGCGGGGTCCCGACCAGGGACAGACCCTGGGCGCCTGTCCCGCCCGGGGACAGACCCTGGGCGCCGGTCCCCACCCAGAGGACAGACCCTGGGCGCCAGGGTCCCGACCCGGGGACAGACCGACCGGGGACAGACCCTGGGCGCCGGGTCCCGACCCGGGGACAGACCCTGGGCGCCCGGCGTCCCACGACCCGGGGACAGACCCTGGCGCCGGGGTCCCTGACCCGGGGGACAGACCCTGGGCGCCGGGGTCCCTGACCCGGGGGACAGACCCTGGGCGCCGGGGTCCCTGACCCGGGGGACAGACCCTGGGCGCCGGCGTCCCTGACCCGGGGGACAGACCCTGGGCGCCGGCGTCCCTGACCCGGGGGACAGACCGTGGGCGCCAGGGCCCGCCTTGAAAGGGGAATAAAGTCGGTAACATGCCCTGGGTATGTGTCTGCTGAGCATCTGGCTCTGGGCTAGAGGTTTTGAGGTATTAACTACCTGGTGCCATGACCTTCTAGAAGCAACCCTATGAAGTTATTTACCACTTTCCAGAAGTGAATTCTGACAATTAGAAAGATCAAGTCAACTCAGAAGTGTTCACACACAATCTCTCTATGTGGTTTCTACGACCTGGGTTGCTAGCCATGTTACCGCTGGCTCCTTTTATTCTACAATTCTTCTAGAAGTAAGGATGCTTTTTTTCTGACGGGGTCATTATAAAAAAGTTTATCATTTTATTTACTAAGACTCTTTGGAGAATGAAGTGTTACTCAATGCAAGGTGGTTTTTTTTCCCCCTAAGAAATGAAGCTTATTTCTATACATTCCAGAACTCAGTTTTAATCATGCCTGGTTTTTTTTTTTATATGTGTTATTGCAGTGTTTGCTTCCTAAATACAGCGTAATTGTGGTATTTTCATATAAAATTGTAGATACTCATTATGGACGTACATCATTACGTGGAGCATTTTTATAATGATGTCCCCACAAGTGAGGTCTGGATGACTACCATTCTGCATGATTCCAGAACATTCCACATTTACTTAGTTCATTGACAACTTTATTCATTTGATTATTGAACCAATAGTTACTTACTAAGTTATTTCTATTATCAGTGAACAAAAGAAACAGAATTCCCTGCTCTGGTCGAGCTTGCATTCTATAGCTTCCATGGTCTTCTGGAATCTCTTTGATTTTCACCACATGGGTTCCCTCACACTGGTTTTATGTAATATTTGGGGACTCTATGGCTTTACCATTATGATGACTCACAAAGATGGGATCTAACAGCCAAGAGATATATTGTTGAGACCCTTTAGTGGCCAAATGTAAAGGGATGAGAGAGGAAAATGAGTGTTGACCCAACAGGTTTCTATGTACTAGCAGAAAATCAGAGCACAGAAAAGACTTAGCCTGTAAAGAGGGGTACTCATGCAAAATGTCATTAGATATAAAATGCCACTGTGTTTAGGCACTAATGTAAAATAATGCTAAAATAAAATTATACCTATCAACGACATGGTATGTCACTTGATATTCTTTTACTTCAACATGTATCTTTATGCTTTAAATGGATTTCTTCTGGACAACCTATAAATGGGTGTTGCTTTTTATCCAATCTGCCACACCTACTTTGTAATCTGGAGGTTTAGGTTACTTAAATGCTGTGTAATTATCAGTGGGATTGAGAGCAAGTCTACTCTCTTTCTGTCCATTCTCTATTCATGTCATACTTTTCTCCCTTTTCCCTATTTTTCTGCCTTTGTTTTGGATTAGGAATTTTTTTATTCTATTTTTTAATAGCTCCTATTTGTTTATTATCGATGCCTCTTGTTTAAATTTTGGCAGTTGTCCTAGTGTTTGCAATATATAGTTTTTAAATTTTTGTAAGTTTTATTTATTTATTTTGAGAGAGAGTGAGCATGTGCAGGGGAGGATCAGAGAGAGGGAGAGAGAGAATCCCAAGCAGGTTCTGCACCATCAGCACAGAGCCCAACTCAGGGCTCAAACTCACAAACCGTGAAATCATGACATGAGCCAAAACCAGGAGCTGGACCCTTAGCCGACTGAGTCCGCCTGGTGCCCCTACAATATACATTTTTTTTTAAATGTTTTATTTATTTCTAGGAGAGAGAGAGACAGCGTGAGCAGGGCAGGGTCAGAGAGAGAGGGAGTCACAGACTGAAACAGGCTCCAGGCTCTGAGCTGGCAGTCAGCACAGAGCCCGACGCGGCTCGAACCCACGAACCGCGAGATCCTGACCTAAGCGAAAGTCGGACGCTTAACCGAGCCACCCAGACGCCCCCCCCCCCTACAATATACATTTTTAATGTACAGGTTTATGTAGAGCGTAAGGGACACACACATAGAATTTTCTTCCCTCCTGTTCTGTGCACTATTGCTGTCATACATTTCACTTCAAATACAAACATTTTGGGGCACCTGGGTGGTTCAGTCCATTAAGCATCGACTTCGGCTCAAATCATGATCTCACGGTGCGTGGGTTCAAGCCCTGCGTGGGGCTCTGTGCTGACAGCGCAGAGCCCACCTGGGATGCTGTGTCTCCCTCTCTGTTCCCCCCCCCGCTCACTCTCTCTTTCAAAATAAATAAATAAACTTAAAAAAACCATTTTAATATATTTTATAAATCCCACAGTCCATTGCCATTGTTTTTTGCTTCACTTGTCTTTTAAAGAGAGGAAACAATTTTTTAAAGCTTTTATGTTTTGACAGATTTCCAGGACTTTTAATTTCCCTTTTCGTAGACCAAAGTTTCCTTCTGCTATCACTTTACTTTTACTAAAGTAACTTCTTTTAACATTTCTGTAGTCCAAGTATATCGATGAAGATTTACTCAAAATTCCCTTGTCTGGAAAAGGCTTTAATTTCCCTTCATTTCCGCCTGGAGAAGGTTTCTAGATGAAATAACATGTTTGTCGGTACCTTGAAGATGCTTCTCCATTTCTTTATCTCACATAGATTCTGAGTGAGCTCAGCATTCTGTGTTTCTCCATATGTCATAGGCTTTTCTCCCCTGTGACATTTTTCTGCCCCTCCCTCTGTGTCCTGTTGTCCTGGCTTTCCAACTATATACATATATATATAATAACATAAGTACATTAAATATACATATAATATATTCATCATTTTAATAAAATATAAATAATTAATATATTACATACTAATATAATTATATATTGAAAACACATATATAATATTATAGTATATATAATTATATATTGAAAACATCATTAATAAAAAATAAAAATAATAACATAAATTGCATATAATATATACAATTTATATATATAAATAATATATATATTTAATTGCTTGACTACATAATACATATATAGTTGACATATATATGTCAAACGAAGGTGTAGTGGTTGTGTTCGGGATGCAGGACAGAAAGTCTGGATGAATAGAAAGGTCGTCCTCCACTCCTGCTAATTGACTCGACATCGAGAGAAGGGCAGAAAGGCCCAAAAAGAGGGAAGCAGGTCCCCTACATACTCCTGCTCCTCCTCCAGGAACCTTCCTGGCTGGGACTCTGACATCTTTGCCTTTGGTTTTCAAACCATCTCCTTGGCTTATGGCCTTCGACTGAAATGACAAATATATTTTACGTGGCAGCCATAAAAGCGGCCATGAAAAGATTGCTTGCTTCCTGCCTCGCTTAATATTATTAGTCCTGTCGATACCTTGCTCGGTCCTCCTACAAATAACAGTTTTAAAAAAATAATACATAACATTGGGGCACCTGAGTGGCTCAGTCAGTTGAGCATCTGCCTTCGGCTCAGGTCATGATCTCGCGGTTTGTGGGTTCGAGCTCCGTGTCGGGCTCTGTGCTGACAGCTCAGAGCCTGGAGCTGCTTCTAATTCTGTGTCTCCCTCTCTGCCCCTCCCCTGCTCACGCTCTGCCTGTCTGTCTCTCAAAAGTAAATATTTTACAAAAAATAGATAAATATAAATAAATAAATAAACAAACTTTTTAAAAATGAATAACATTCATTGAAGACTAATTGTGCCAGGCAGCTGGCAAGGTATTTTACAAGGATTATCATTATCATTGCACAGATTAGGAAACGAGATCAGAGAAGTCATTAGATTTGCCCAAGGAAACAGATCAGCAGAAAGCGAGGCAGAATGGGAGCCCTGGTTATGTTGCCAACAAAGTCAATATTTTTTACCACTACATGAACTTTGTTCTGTCAATATTTCTTAAAAAATAAAAAGGAATATATAAAATATAGCCTTACAGTTATGACCAATGATACATGAAATGCACAGACCTTGAAGCCAGACCAGAGAGCTTCATACTCCGGCTCCGCCCTGCTTTGGATACATTCTTTCATGTCCTAATCTTCCACATCCTCCTGTTTGGAAGACTGAGTGAGATGACATGAATGAAAGGTGTTTGGCACATTACAAAGCACTACATCAATGTGAGTCATTATCCCCAAATCATATAGTTTGAGAAACAGCAAGAAAGAAATCCCTGCTACCTTAAAATGCACCTAATGGCCAAGCTACGGTTTTCGGCCAGCAAATATCTCCTTGAAGATGCAAAGGCCTTATTTTAAATCCATTTCCTGGGTGACTAACTGCCATCCCTTACCTAGAATGAATTATTTCTATCAGATTGACCGCTAGGTAAGATTCGTTTCATCTGATGGCTGGGAATTTTGAAAGTGAAGAAAAAGATAGTTACTGAGCCGTGCACACCTCCTCAAAGCAGTCTTGTAAGAAGAAAAAGCAGCTGGGACGCCTGGATGGCTCAGTTGGCTAAGTGTCCAACTCTTGCTTTTGCCTCAGGTCATGATCTTGAGGTTCATGAGTTCAAGCCCCGCGTCAGGCTCTGTGCTGACAGCTCAGCACCACAGAGGGAAGGAGGGAACAAGATCAGAAGTGCAGAGAAGAGGGACAATTGACACCTCTGTTTAGGGCTGTTCTTGTTTAAAATCAGAAAAACAGGTACAATTATGTGTGATGTAGTGAACCGGGTGTAGAAATCCTACTTCAAGGCTGATTCCCCGGGGACTCTGCCAGGCACAGAATTATCTGAGTGACTGCCCGAAGTCTGGGTGAAAAGCATCCGTTGGTCTCGGCTTCGGCCTCAGGGGTCCGGCCTGGCTCTGCGCCTGGGCTCTGTGTCGTCCTGGCACCGGGCCACCTCCGTCCCCTTTGCCTGTGTGGGTTTGAGGCGGGATGGCTGAAATTCCTCCCCAACTGTGACTGCTGCTAATGTGAAATGTCAGTAAACATGGTTTTAATTCCATAAGGATATTTCCCTTCCCCCACCCCGGGTTCCCAAGTTACCCATGTTGGAAATAATTAGAAAAAGAGCCAGCTGAGTTGGAAGGAGGTAAGAAAAGGAGGTGAAAGGGGAAAAAAAAAAAAAAAAGCACCAGCAAAGCAAGGAGCACTGGACAGAGGTCCAGCGGCTCTCAGAGCTTTCAGGGGGACAGGTCCTGGCAGGGAGCCCTGTGGACGTCACAGGGGCAGGTGCCCAGGGAGGCTGCCTCTGTCCTGTGGCCTCACCGGCCGTCAGGGATGTCAGACAGTCCCCAAGCCCCCAGCTTGGCCAAGAGAAACAAGGCAAAGCACACACATCTCCCAGTTTGCGTATTATCTGCAAAGAAGCAAAATAAATGTGCAAACATCTGGTTGCAACAGTGAGGAGAGGTTGCAAGTTCTCAGGAATCCCGAGAAGAGCCTTCCAGCAAAGCTTGGTCATCGGTCAGAAACGTCAAAGAACCCGGTGCGTTGAGATGCGCAGAATGGCTCACGGAGTCTCTTCCTTCCCTCCCTTGCCTAGGTCTTCGTGGCTTCACTGCTGAGGTCCAGACCCGAGACTTTCAGGAACCCCTTTTCTGTGGCCTTTCTGTGCTTTAAGGGGGCACCTGAATCTGCGCAAGGGACGAGACAGTCACTCAGAAGGCTGACATAAAGGGAAACAGTACACCCAACGTGTGTATATGAATATTGTCATTTTTACTTTGCATGGATTTGTTTACAGAAAAATATGCAGAATACGAACCCTTAGAAAAGGCAGGCCTATTGTCAAGAACCTTAGAGGGCCCGAAAAAGACAAAGGGAAAACCCATACTATGCTCATTACTGCTTACACTTTTAACTCCAGCTAATCATATCCTCATGTTCCCTGCGTGTACACATTAAAGAACATGTCAGTAATTAGTGGAAAATATAACATAATGAATCCATGTAAAAACAAGGTTTTAATTACAGCATTTACACAGGTTACAAATTCCAACTTGCTTTTGTATAAGAGACAATCAGATCCATGCTTTATTTTTTTAAAGCTATTTTAGGGGAAAAAACCCACAAGCCTTTGATATTTAACTCACAACCATACACTTGGGTCCCAGGATGGTGTTCTGGCATTTTTCAAGCAGATCTCGATCCTCATTCAGGGAGAAAGGGTCATTCTTACAGTTCACCGTGTGTAACCGTCACCGTGGAAAAATACGCACTTGACTTCATACCGGAGTACTTCTTCTTGGGTGGTCCCAGTCCCAAAGACCTCTGCTCGGGCTAGTCCGGGAGGAGCCAGAGCAGACTTCGACGTTCCATCTCAAGATGTGGACGGTGCTTCAAAGATCAAACAAATTGGTGGGTGATGGGGCGCATGTCCTTCAGGAATCCCGAGAGAATTCAACCCCCAGGATGGACCTAGACACAGCACAGGCTAACCGGGTCCCCTGGACTGAAGTGAAACAAGTAGGATGTAAAACTTAGTCAATTTGGCTCTAGAAAGAAGACGTCAGAATCTTTATGAAAATGGGAACATATGTAGTTAATAATCCTGGATGTGCAGAGCTACTCCAGAGCCCCCACTCAGTCCTCACACCAGAGATCTGCGCATCCAGAGATCGCTCCGGGCTCCTGGCAGAGAAGTGGGCGCCTCACAGCCCCAGGTCGGAGCCTGTGCAGACTCCCGTCACAGCGGCTCGTTCGGGAGTGCAGTGCATCTGCCCCGATGTAGTGAAGTTCAGGATTAACTTGTCTGCTTTTAACTAAACCAACCTCGCCAAAAGGTTAAGTGGCTTAGAAAGTTTCCTGCAAAGAAATAACAAATTAAGCCTAACATGATAATGTAAGATGAAGTTAACAGGACAATGTTAGAGTCTCACTCCCTTTTGTTTCCCTTAAGTTATTTATTTTGAGAGAAAGAGAGAGAGTACGAGCAGGGGAGGGGCAGAGAGAGGGAAAGAGAGAGTCCCAAGCAGACTCTGCACTGTTAGCTGGGAGCCTGACTCAGGGCTCAAGATGACCAATCGTGAGACCATGACATGAGCTGAAACCAAGAGTCGGGAGCTTCACAGACTGAGCCACCCAGGTGCCCCTGAGTCTCATTTGTTTCTCTCTCTCCTTTTTTTAATGTTTATTTATTTTTCAGAGAGACTGATCACGAGCTGGGGAGGGGCTGAGAGAGAGGGAGACACAGAATCGGAAGCAGACTCCAGGCGCTGAGCTGTCAGCACAGAGCCCGATGTGGGGCTCAAACCCATGAACTGTGAGATCATGACCTGAGCTGAAGTGGGACGCTTAACCAGCTGAGCCCCCAGGCGCCCCAGAGTCTCATATCTAAACTTATCCCTCGGTGCTCTTACCTGACACATAACTGTTTGCAACAATGACATGAAACCAGCCAAAAATTCTAAACTATCAGAAAAGCACCTTGAAATACACGTTGTGTCTAGAGTTATCAACACTGGACCTTGTCATCAGTGCACATTCTAATTTGATGCCTAACGGTGATGACAGTATTTGAAAATCGTGTGCAATCTCATACAATCTCATCACTCATGCTTAGAGCCATGTGACATGCAGACATCTACTTCACAAAAACTTTATTAAATTTAATGACAACATTGATCTTACCAATAAAAGACAAAAATCTGCCTACTATTGGTAGAATGCTGTGTTACTTACAACTGAAAAGCTTATTTTTCCTATTATTTTGATAAGAATGGCAGGGATAATACATGGAAAATATAAAAAACTCAAATAAAACAAGAGACAATATGCTAACAAAATGAAGTCGATTTTTTTGTATTTTCCTGCTGTAACATGATCTATAGAAAACATTAGTAGCCATGTAGAGAAATTAGTATTAAAACAGAGGACACAGTGCTGGGGTGGTTTACCAGTTGGTTGAAAAGTGACGTGTCTTTCAGGTCTCGGCTTCTGGAAATTTCTGTAATGAATCAATACACAAATAATTATTGTGGAAGCTACTAAAGAGAAACATGTAATGAACAATAATGGAATACTTTTTTAATGCCTTTTTAGTTGTTTTGAGGGAGACAGAGAGGGAGAGTGAGAAAAGGAGGGCAGAGAGAGAGAGGGAAAGGGAGAGAGGGAGAGAGAGAGATTCCCAAGCAGCATCTGCTCTGTCAGCACAGAGCCCAACTCAGGGCTCGATCTCAGGAATTATGGGATCGTGACTGAGCCGAAATCAAGAGTCAGACGCTTAACCAACTGAGCCACCCAAGTGCCCCTTAAAGGAATACTTTTCAATAATAAGCAACGCATATTGGGAAACAGACAGTGAAGGTGAGAATTTCTTATCACACAACCGTTTGTTGGTTTTCTCTTGATGAATTAAACCATGTTGTAAACTTAAACATGCATGTTGTGTTATAAATAAAACTTTAAAAAATGAATGTTATATTTTTCTCTTACAAAAAGATGAGCATACAAAATTTGCTCAGTTATGTTGTGATGACACGTGGCTCACAGTAGCACATTACGCAACACACATTTAAACACACACAGCACAGACTCACGGCTGATCTAAACCTTCACATACAGGGGTTATCTGACCGTGAGTAAGAAAGTAACTATAGCTCAGAAGAGCGTATGCTATAAAGGGGGCATCGTGGAAAACATTTTGGAAATGTTCCTCTTATCTGATTTCTATCTCAGAATGATGTCAGTTTATTACCTTCAAAAGACTTACATCTGGGAAACAGGATTGACTGAAATGTTTACAACTGTCTGAAAAAAGTTCTTGATAAGGCAAAAGCCCCGTATTTCCAGTTGACTGTGTGACGTTTCTGCTTGGATGACTGATAGGCATATTGAGTGTAATGTGCCAAACACCGAATTCCCACCGATCCCCGCCTGCAAACTGGTTCCGCCATTACGTCTCCCATCTTGTTAGCGGAAACCACACGGTTTTGGCTTCTGAAGCCCAAACGCTGGCGCCCAGCCTTACGTCGTTTCCCCCTTCCTTCTCCTCCCGTTACCAAACGCACCCCACCCCGAATATATCAAGAAATCCTCAGGGGCGCCTGGGTGGCTTAGTCGGTTAAGCGTCCGACTTTCGCTTAGGTCATGATCTCGCGGTTCGTGGGTTCGAGCCCCGCGTCGGGCTCTGTGCTGACTGCCAGCTCAGAGCCTGGAGCCTGTTTCAGTCTGTGACTCCCTCTCTCTCTGACCCTTTCCTGCTCACGCTGTCTCTCTCTCTCTCCTAGAAATAAATAAAACATTAAAAAATTTAAAAAAAAAAAAAAAGAAAGAAAGAAATCCTCTCACCTCCCCCTCAAAACACACTCAGATTGGACTCTCATCACCACTTCACCCTGGCAGGGTCCCTGCTCCCTACGCTGCTCCCTTAGCTCCTGACTGGCCCTGCTTCCCCCCACCCCCACCCCCCACCCCCTCCTCAACTTTGTCGTCCTCACAACACACAAGGCATTCCTGTGACAATCACTGGGCACCCGGCTGGCTCCGTTGGTGGAACACGCAACTCCTGATCTCGGGGCTGTGAGTTCAAGCCCCATGTTGGGTGTACAGGTTACTTAAACATAAAATCTTAAAAGAAATAAGTGATAATTCCAGTAATCATATAAAAGAAAATGAGAACCATGTCCCACTTCTCTGCTTGAAGCCCTCCCCATGCACACCCTAAGTAAGGCCTCTGCCTGCTCAGCCCTCACCCTCAGGGCGTGACACCCCTGCCTCTCGGCCCCCACCCCACTCAGACATCCTCATCGTTGCTGCTAGAAAGGCTCTTTCCCCCCTGGATGCTCTTCCCCAGCTCTCCACGACCAGCTCCCTCTACTTAGTTTGCTGGCATCTCAGTGGGATCTTCCTTGACGTCCTTTAGAAGGACGTCCCTGTATCCATTTCCTGCTTTATTTTTTCCTCCCTTGTCACCTTCAAGCATCCCACGCCTTCTAATTTTATTTTATGTATCTGTCTTCCCCCAGTAGCATATACTTCCGAAGGCCGGGGACGCTCCCCACTCTCCTCCCTGCAGGGCCTCGGCCCCTGGAACGGGTGTACATGGAGGTGGACCCAGGCAGCTGATAGACCCACCCAGCCGTTTGCGAACAGCTCTCCCTGCAAGAGAGAAGACAGACTTGAGAGACGTGATAGCCTGGTAACCGGCAGTACTCGGTGTTCAAGGCATGTCAGGAGAGAGGAGACACTTGATAAGGGCTCCCTGGTTTGCAGGCTGATTGTCTAGGGAGCCGGGATGCCGTTACCAGGGATGGAATGTGCTGGAAAAGCAGGTGCGGCACTGGGGACAGGAACTGGCTCCAGGTTTATATCCATATCAACCAATTCGCTGGAAGCTGAAACTAATATGTTGAACAGCTAATTCACCAAATCATAGAGAATAGGGTGGAAGTTTTCGTTTTGCCCGTATATGTGTCTGTATTCTTCCACTGTACCCCAAAGGGCCTGTGTCCTTTCCCCCTCCCAAACTATTACAGAAAGAAAAAATAAAAGGAATGTATGTGAAGCTCACAAGTTAGAAGGGTAGGATGGGACAAATCAGGGCCTTTGGGGGAGCACAGAAATGTGCTCTATCTCAAGTTCTCCTAATATTCTAGCGTCTCTTACAGTAAGTCCCTCCTACTGAGGATATTCGAACCCTCCCAGCCTAGCTCCCCCGTCAAGGCGTCTCCGGGAACCTCCTGGCTACCCAGCCACCCCAGGGTCAACCCTTCAAGCCTGCAGACCCTATTCTAACATGGTCATCTGTCCCAACCAGCCAGGACCTCTATCATACTAGTCAGTCAACATCTTGATTCTCACACCCGCTGCTTCTTAAAGACTCCATCACAGCAGAAGACAAACTTCCTGGCCTTATTCACACACTATGATATCCAATTCAGAGTTAACACATTCTATTTCACACACACACACACACACACACACACACACACACACACACACATTTATATAATTTACTTCTTAAGTCACAGGTAGTTGAGAACAAGATAAAACAGATAAAGAGATAGATATGATGAATACCTTTGAAATTTTGTACTGTGGTTTACAATTTATGAAAGAATATCATATAAAATACTCTGTTTGACTCTCCCCCAAATCCTTTTAAGACAGTATTTTTCCTTCTTGTTTTTTAGTGAGGAGAAGTAGCACCCAAAGGTACAGTCCTTTGCCAATACTCCACAGTTACAACAGGGAAAGGCTGGGACATAGACTTCTGTGCCCAGGTCTGTGCCATTTCTCTACCTGGTCAAGGTAAGTGCATAAGCAAAGCAGTGTGCTGCCTCAGTTTCCTCCCAGAGGGACAGGGCCTGAAAGCCACATCCAAAATGCACAAGCACTGGGGTGCCTGAGTGGCTCAGTCAGTTAGGAGTCCGACTTCAGCTCAGGTCATGATCTCACAGTTCATGAGTTCGAGCCCCTTGTCGGGATGTGTGCTGACAGCTCAGAGCCTGGAGCTGCTTCAGATTCTGTGTCTCCCTCTCTCTCTGTTCCTCCCCACTCATATTCTGCCTCTTTTTCTCAAAAATAAATAAACATTAAAAAAATCTAAATACACAAGCATTGGTATCAGGGGCTCACAGTTCAAAGGGGAAAAAATAATAAAATCTGCTCAACAGAGTAATGTCTACACAACTCAAAAGAATTTCTGGAGAAAACGTGAGGTGTGTATTGAAATCAGAGGCTGAACAATGTGAAAATAAAAGATGTCTTAGGGGGTCTGAGTCTTCTCTTTACAAATGCCTGTTTTGTGTAACGCTGGTAACCCAAGCCAACCACATTCTAGTGAGCTACTTCAGGGGGACGTCTACACACTTTAATTTTCCCGGAATCCATAAAGTAGAGACATAAAACTGGGAATCTTTTCTCTTGTTCATTCTTTGTCTCCCCAGTTTTTAGAACGTCTTTACTCCTGTATGGAAACCATTTACAAAGTGCATGTGTGGTCTTCCTTCTCTGATGCTCTCCGAGTCGCTCCCTGATCAATTACAATGTGCTCTAAGTTACAAATGAGAGCATTAAGGTGCAGAGGGACCAGGGACTTACCCAATCAGGTGACTGTGGGCTAAAGGGGCATCCACTTAAAGCCACAGCTACCATGGAACCACTATACCTAAGATGGGCCAAGCTGCGGGTCAGTAACACACTTTAAAAATACAGTAAAAAAATACAGTAAAAAAAAACACATCAAAGATTCAAACCAGTTGCTTAAAACACGCTTATTAGTTAAACTCATTAGTGATACCTGGGAAGACCCAGGAAGATTGCAAGAGCCGAAGCATATTGGAGGATATTTGATTTCCTGTCATTTACATATTGAATCTCTTTAACAAAGGATAACGTTATAAAAATAAAAATTTGAGGGGCACCTGGGTGGCTCAGTCGGTTGAGCATCCGACTTGATTTTGGGTCAGGTCATGAACCCATGCTGAGCATGAAGCCTGCTTAAGATTCTCTCTCTCCTCTCTCTCTCTCTCTCTTTCAAATAGAAAAAAGAAATAAAATTTAAATTAAAAATATAAATATTTCTGGAATAGATTTGAGTCTCAATAGGCTAAAGAGATAAATCAGTCATATCTAGGTCTTTTAGATAATCGGTAATGGAAAGAAAGCAAATAATTATACTTTTCTGATAAAAAAAAAATAAGCGCAGTTATTCATACCAGCACTGCTGATGAAAACATCCAGAAATTCTGGATGAGGCACGGACATATAGATATATTCATAAGAGCATCAGAAGCATACAAGATAGGAAGGGATTACCGGACCAAAACCTAAGTGAAATCGTGGTCCTAGGAAAGCAAACAGGATGCTTAGAGAATTTTCCAAAGCTGAGAATGTGAGCTGCACGTTTTCAGGTTTTGTGGAGCAACAGGAAGAGGGGCTAAGGCTCGGGACCCAAGCAACCTGTGTCCACATATTAGTGGACCTTCCCTGTAAAACACACCCCTGAAAGGGCTGTAACCCCAGGTTGTCGATCCCCAGACCCCGCATGCCAACAAGAAGAGCCTGGGTGGCTTGGTCCGGTTAAGCGTCTGACTTTCGCTCAGGTCATGATCTCGCGGTTGGTGGGTTCGAGCCCCGCGTCGGGCTCTGTGCTGACTGCCAGCTCAGAGCCTGGAGCCTCTTTCGGTCCGTGACTCCCTCTCTCTCTGACCCTACCCTGCTCATGCTGTCTCTCTCACTCTCTCCTAGAAATAAATTTAAAAATATATTTTAAAAAAAAGATGATTGAGTCCACAGGGCCTGATTAAAAAGAAAATCCAAGTTCTTCCTATTTCTGAAGGAATGTTCACAACAATATTCCAAGGAAAATAACCATTGATGGTAAAAAGAAATACACAAATAGAGAAATAAAGCATCCTTAAAGAAAACTAGCAGAAATCACAGAGAACGTAATGGCGCTACAAAGAATCCAAATAGAAGATTCAGGAAAACAGTTTGTACAACAACCTGGCTCATTGGCGTGCAGTTTTAAAAGGCTTGGAAATACCTCAGGAAAGAAAGTGGTTAAAATGTGCATGTGTGAAACAATGAAACTTCAATTATTGAAAGAAACAAAAACTAAGATGTAAAATTCACTGACTGTTTAACCTTGTCCCGAAACAGCTTGGGGGAGGGGGGAGGGCCGGTGCCCAGGTTGGTCAGAAGAAATGAGGAAGGTGCATCACAGAAAAGCAAAGGGATGGAGATCAGTACAGAGTTAGCAACACAGAGAACGTGGGAACAGCCTCCACACACACCTACCTGGGTTCTAGCAGGAGAGGAGAGAGAACATGGGCAGAGGTAACGCTGTCGGAAAATGTCCAGGTAACACTGAGGATTTTCCTCTTGCAACGACGGCAGGAAGCTCTCCAAATGTAACAAATGTAACAATCAACTCGTCCTTGAACATGGGATAGTGAAGGGTAAGAGAGAGAAAATCTGAAAACAACCACACGCTCACACGCGCGCACACGATGGGGGAACGAAACGGCTCACCTTCAAGGCAGCACAGTGATACTGACAACCATCATCTCAATGCCAGCACGGGAGGGAAAATGCCAGTGGAATTACATCTCCAACGTGCTAACGTAAAATAAGTACCAACCTAGGGTTTCCAAGGAAATACCTTTTAAGAACAGGGTGAGGGGCGCCTGGGTGGCTTAGTCGGTTGAGCGTCCGACTTTCGCTTGGGTCATGATCTCGCGGTTCGTGGGTTCGAGCCCCGCGTCGGGCTCTGTGCTGACTGCCAGCTCAGAGCCTGGAGCCTGTTTCAGTCTGTGACTCCCTCTCTCTATGACCCTCCCCTGCTCACACTGTCTCTCTCTCTCTCTCCTGGAAATAAAAAAAAAAAAAAAATTAAAAAAAAAAGAACAGGGTGAAACGAAGACATTTTTAGACAAACAAAACAAAGAGAGTTAGTCAAGGGCAGTTCTCATTAAAGCACGTAATTAATCCTCAAGGCAGGTGACGATTAGGAAAGAGGAGAACATGTAAAAGTAATAGAAACAGTCTTTAAGGTGAGGAGAAAGAACCAAATGCAAAATAAAAGTCAGGAATAGCATATGAATTGGAAGAAGATAGAAATGGGGTCAAAATCCTCAAAGGTACTAATTTTCCGGGGGGTGGATAAAAATTTGGATAAAATTTGTACTTTGAAAAGCTGAAAATGCATGTTCTGGTTTTCAGAGTAACTCCCCCCCCCAAAAAAAATAGCAACAAAGTGTTTAGCAGAGAAAAGAGTGAATGAGAAGATAATCTCTCCAAACCACAGCCACATTTGAGTAATACCATTTTTTATTTTTATTTTTTTTACATTTACTTATTTTTGAGAGACAGAGTGAGACAGGGGACCAGGAGCAGGGAAGGGGCAGAGAGAGAGGGAGACACAGAATCCAAAGCAGCTCCAGGCTCCGAGCTGTCAGCACAGAGCCCGACGCGAACCGTGAGGTCATGACCTGTGCTGAAGTCAGACACTTAACCAACTGAGCCACCAAGGCGCCCCTCAAGTAATATCTTTATTGATGATTTCTAAACCCATTTCCTTTCTAGAAATTTATCTTTACCCTTTGCAATAAGACTCATGACATGATTCTGATGTGTGGGGTAACTTGTTTAATACATTACCTCCATTATTTGTAAGCTGCTTTTTTTTTTTTTAATCACACAAACATCCCCATCTCATTATTCAGACATCAACTGTCTAGAATAAGCCTGCTACACTTCCCACACTTGAGGTATGAGGTCCTGACTCAGTGTCAGGGGTGGAATCTCCAGAGTAATTAATCTCAATAGGGGATCAAAATTTCACTGGAGAGCTCTTCAGAGAAGAGCCATCATGTCCTGCCATCCATGTTACTGAACAGAGACATGCCTACCCCACAGCACCTCACACCCAAGTTCATGTTCAGCCAATCACCTGCCATCTTCAAAGTCTCTACTCCAGCTGCTACAACCCCTGGTCCAGTTACCAACCACATGAAGCAGCTATAAGACACAGTGTCAACCGCAGCACCACGGCCCCGCAACGTTTCGTGTCCCAGGTGCCCCCTCAGCGCCGGTACCCACGCCGCCTCTGCATGTCTGCAAAGGTCTGTCTCCCTCTCTTCTCTTTCTAAACGGAGAGTTTATCCAAACCAATATTCAGCCTCCTCACCCGCAGCATCAATCTGCATCCTTAAAGGATTCTTTTCAAGTTCTCACTTCCGGGCATACTCCGAAGCCCAGCCTTTCTGTCCTCTCTTTCTGAGCAGGTAGCTGATGGCTACAAATGAGCCACCTAACCTTTGTGGTAGAAATGGAACCATCACCTTCCATTCCTGTGATTTAAAGTCTGTTCGGTGGAGAAATGCACATTTCCTATCAGACTTAAGGCAAAAAGCAGGCGTAACACCACTCAGTGGTAGACGCTGTGCCGGTGCGTCATTCATTGGATCAGCAAATGTTCAATGGCCACAATGACGTGCTGAGAGTATAATAGGAAAGAGGGTTAGAGCAGCACCACCCTCCCCAAACATATCTGCGAGTTCAAAAATCCAGGGGACTTTCTACTAGAAGGGAAATGACACCCCATTAGTCAGCAGCGGCCCCTGTGTGTGGACACCAGCATGAATCGAGACGGGCTGAAGTCAGTGTGACCCCCACCCCCCCAACGAGACAGAGCTCTAAAGGGCTGGGTCACATTCAACACATGCACCGAATATTTTAACATAGTTTTTTTAGCAAGTGGATAAAAAGTCTCCCTCGAGGCATTCAGCTTTTCTTTCCAGCTCCTTAGAAATTTCGCCCCACAGAAGGAGAGGGGGGTATCTGGGCCTGGGTACGGGCCACCCCCTCCAAAGCGGGTGAGAACACCGCTCAGGGCAGGAACGCTGTGCTCCACGCACGGGACAGCGGCCCTTGTTTCTCGTTCCGCAGGAAAGGAAAGGAACAGAGAGGCCGCCTGAGAGAAGGAGCCTGTGGGACCAGGAAGTCTCAGGAAATCGCTTCCCTTCTGTCCTGGGCCGACCGCCGCCTCCTCACACCCCCAGGCCGGCCTCCCGGCCTCTCTGCTCCTGCTCCAGGGAAGGAAGGCCCTGCGACCAGGCCCGCAGCCCTGCACCTCTCCTACCCTTCACTCCGCACACCGGCCACAGCGGGAGATCAAGGGCGTCTCAGCGCCACCCCTGGAAAGTGACCGCTGCAGCGGGCTGCGGGGTGTTGGGCCTCTGGCCACCGCGGAAGCCCCACCAGCTCAAAGATCCGGGGCCCCAGCTGGGCTCCCAGGAGGGAGACAGAAAGCCTCGTGCTTCCCTCCCGGCTGCTGCTCCTTCCCACTCCATCCTGCTCTGGAGCTGGGAGGTGCCTGCTTCCCCCTCCCACCACTTCTGTGGACGAGTGACGAGTGCCCCACCCCGCTCGTGTCCCCCGAACCCCCTCCAGCCTGTCCCCACCCTTCCCACCCAGCCCCTCCCGCCCCTCTCCTCCCTTCTCTGCTGACACTGCCTGCCTTTCCAGAATGTCCTTGGCCGGGACACGTTCCCACACCCATCTCAGGCCCCCACACCATCCTCGGCATCCACGCCGCCTCGCCCTGGCCTCCTGACACGGACTTCCTGCAAGCCAGCGGCCACGTGGTCCGTGTTGCTTTCCATTTCTAGAGCCCCACATTGTTCCTGGGCAAGAGAACTTCAGCAGAGAAAACTCAGTTCATCAGACAATAGACAGGAGTCAAGAGCTTTCTATGTGTTCCCTGTGGGTAACTCGAATTTACCAAATCCATTTACTCATCTGTAAAGTAGAGGATAATCAAAGAACCACAGACTTACAGCAACAAGACGGCAATATCATTTCTCTGTGAACTTGGTAAAGTTGTTTTGAAATAATCGTAGTATTTTCGAGAGCACAGGGCCTTGGGTACTGAACGCTGACCTGACGGTGGGCGTGTACCTCGTGCAAGTTGTGCGGAAGCAGTCTGACAACACACACCTGCACCTTGACCTTGACCACGCCCTTCTATCAGCCGCTGAAGCTGTCCTGTGGAAGTAGTCAGATGTCCCTCAGACACGCTTCACCACAAGAATACTGGTCACAGAAGGGCTTGTCATACTCAGAAATTAGGAACAGTCTGTGTTTAACAACAATTGGAATAGCCAATTGTCCTATGCCTTCCAGCTGGAGCATTCTACAGACTCAGACAGGACTTCATAGGCAAGGAATACAAAGAAGCTTACTCTCGTTATGCCCCGTGGGTCTCGTTAGGCCCAATTTTCCTTGGTCATTAAATATTTGGATCCATACAAAAGAAAAAAAAGGTTGAAAGCCTGTGAAATCAAAACATGAACAGTAGTTATCATTGAGCAACGTGACCATAGGTAATTTAAAAAAAATTGTTTATGTTTATTTATTTTTGAGACAGAGGGCAAGTAGGGGAGGGGCAGAGAGAGAAGGAGATGCAGAATCTGAAGCAGCTCCAGTCTCTGAGCTGTCAGCACAGAGCCCAATGCAGGGCTCCAACTCACGAACCTTGAGATCATGACCTCAGCCGAAGTCGGACGCTTAACCAACTGAGCCACCCAGGTACCCCTGGTTAACTATTATTATTATATTTTTGTTTTTACTTCTTTAATTTTAATGTTTATGTTTTCTATCTAAATTCCACTGCTTGTTTAATAAGAAAAAATGTTAAGGACCATCAAAGAAGGGAAAAAAATAAAATACCCATTAAGCAATATTGCCATGACCATGGACCTTTCTACCCACAACTGTTGTTTCTAAATATCATGAAGGAATTTGGATCCTAGAGCTATTTCTGGCCTGGGCACTGCTGGGCTATATCCACTCTCCGTGGGAGGATGGGTGTGAGCTCCGCGGTATTTCGGAGCCCAGAAATCATTCACCCGCTGCCTTCTCACCGCCAGAGGCCACACTGTGTCGCAACAGGAATTTCACATATGAGTATATTTCAGTGCTTGCGTATTGGGTCTCAGAAACGCCCAAGCACCATACATGTATTCAAGGAGCCTCTTCCGAGATATCTGACCCTCAAAACCAGCCAGGAGCTAATGGTTACACTAAGGAGAGAGACCATGGTATCTGCAGAAGCAGATTGAAAACACTTTCCACACACATTTAAAGGCAGAAGTCAAAACTAAGGTCTGTCCACAGTGAAACCAGAACGTGCCAGGTATGCTCAGAAAAGGCTCGGCCACGCCGCAGACCCAGATCTCAGGCTCTCTGACCTGGAGCTTCCCATCGGACCTGTCACCAGCTCCCTGTGCCCGTCATGTGCGTCCCTATTTCACCGATTGGGACTCTAAGCCCCGGATGAGTCCAAGGATGCCTGAAGGTGGACTCAGGATTTTATGTCTCTGACTCCAAAACCAGGGACATTCTAACAGATTAAAAAAGGTGGGTGTTCGTAAGAAAAATGAAATCGTTTAAGAAGTATTAGTAGCAATAGCGATGGGCTTCATCGCTCCATAAAGCCATCTATCGTCCAGATAGAAAATTTGAGCTATTTGAGAAACCCTTTTGGAACCAGATTAGACTGCGGGAGGATTTCTGTGGCCACAGGACAGGTCCTGTGTCCTTACAGTCTGTTCCAGTGCAGGGAGCCATGGAACTGTGACTTGGGTCACTCTGCAGGGCCTCAGCTGCTCCCGCAGGCTGCTTCTTACCCCTCATCCCTATGCCCCAGTCCAGAGCACACAGCGTCTCTCTGACGCCCTCCCTGGGCCCTGCTTTCTGCCCTTCCTCCCCTTGGAAAATTCCATGTAGCCAAGCCTTACTACAGTGTAGGATATTTACAGCAAACTTCCCAGAGGTCACTCATGTGCCATCATTAAATATATCAAACAAGTGGAAAAAAAAATAAAACGAAAGCTACAAAAGCCTCAAAGCACCGCTAAAAATATCATGAAATCAATGTATTAAACCTCATATTATGTTTTTTTGTTTTGTTTTGTTTTGTTTTTGGAAAATGCCTCAAACCCTTATTCAGAACCTATATGTTCTCCCTTTAAATGCAAAATTTTAGAGGCGCCCGGGGCGCTCAGTGGGTTGAGGGTCCGACTCTTGGTTTCGGCTCAGGTCATGATCTCGCGATTTGATTTTTAGTATCAAGCCCCATGTCAGGCTCCATGCTGCCAATGTGGGGCCTGCTTCGGACTCTCTGTCTCCCCCCTCTCTGCTCCTCCCACACTCACACTCCCTCTCTCTCTTGAAATAATTAAGCATTTAAAAACTAATGAAATAAATGCAAAGATGGACATCCTCGCTTACCCTTTGCTGTTCAGCTCTCAGTCTGTGCTGTGAGGAGAGTCACCAAGTCCCCGTGTCCTGTGCATCATGCTTCCCCACAACCCACCCCAGCGCTACAAGCATCAGGATGCATTTCTTGCTCAGATAAAAATAAGACGATTATAAGTAGTTATAATTGCTGCATTCTGGGGACAATGGGGAAGCTGTCTCACCCCTGTACGAACACACTGGACCCCTCCATGCACGGAATCCCAGGGGCCCCATTTTTCTGGAGCAGGGACGCATCTTCCCCACAGCCTGGGGGTTAGGGTTCAAGTTCAAGTGCCAGAGGAGCCGATGCATAAGACAAGAACACCACCAGCCCGTCTCCTCGGGAAAAGGATTGTAGCAGAGGGCAGCAGCCCAGCACCTCCCTCCTTGTGCAGCACATGGAGGAGAAGGATCTAGAATCTCCTGCCTTGAAGACAGACTAAACTAACCTTCAGGGACCCCGAAGGGCTCCTAATACATAAGGACCTTCGCTGAGCTCCTTCTGTTTCATTCAGCAAGTAAGCGGGCAACTGTCGCTTCTTGGATTAACACTGGGCATTTGATCCGAACTTGCTTTTCACTGTGACCGAGACCCTCCCAGGGGAAAACATCCAGAACCACGGAATGTCTTTCTGACTTAGAGTCAGCCTGCGGAGCCACGTTACCAGCATTGCATTTGAGACACTCTCTTTCCCTTGTACAAATCATGACTCCTGATTTTATTATAAACCACAGATATATTATACGGCTTATTTGTCACAAAACCAAAACATGCATGTTTCACCCATGAAAAAACATCATTTTCTGCGAATTCTTAATCTACAATTTAAAGCACTCTGTGAGCTTAGAGCTCACGACAGGATGGGCCAAGTAAGTTCTCCCTCCTCGTGGTGACGTGGAATTCATGCCAATAAGGTATGGCCAAGTCTTTCTGAAGGTCAACAAAAATCGTGTAAATCCATAGTTCCCTCCCCTCCCCCATTTCTGTAAATCACAGGGCTTTGTCTCAGTGCCGGCGCTCAGAGCCTCGCTCCCTTTCTAGCCCCCCCTGCGGCTCTTGTCCAGGCCCGAACGCCCCACCCCCACGTCTGCTGTCCTGCCCAGAGGGTCACAGTAATACCCCTCTTTCGTGTATCTCTCTGTCCTCCTCACTAGGTTGGAATTCACCCGCTTAAGGTGTGGATTCAACCACATCAAGCACATCTCTAAAACTCTCCAAGGGGCAGAATCGAATACAGTCACGAGCGGGGACCCCTATAGCTGGGGACGGGGTCAGTGGCTCCTGCCACCACCGTGGAGCAGCCGCGCGAGAATGGTGGGTGGGGTCCAAGCCCGTGGAGCATCAGGAAGCAGTGGTACAGTCTCACCGACGTGTACAGGCAGCGCCAGTATCTGTACGTAGATACAGACAGCTTTTCCTTCTGGGGACTGAAATTGGACACTTCCCTGTGCATGTGTCAGACCTCAGTGATCCCCTTCAGGGGGTACAGCCTCTGAGATGACAAGGATAGGAGATTTTCCAAGTGTCTGCCCCAGATTTGTGTCAGGGGATACGATTTCAATATTTGTGCTAAGGGGCTTAGTTGGTTGAACGTCCGACTTCGCTGAGATCATGATCTCGCGGTTCGTGGGTTCGAGCCCCGCGTCGGGCTCTGTGCTGACTGCCAGCTCGGAGCCTGGGGCTGCTTCCGATTCCGTGTCTCCCTCTCTCTCTGCTCCTCCCCCACACTTGCTCTCTGTCTCTCTCCGTCCTTCTCTCTCTCTCCCTCAAAAACAAATAAAAACAGTAAAAAATGGAAACAAATACTTGCGCTAATATCTTCCTTTACAAATTTTAGAGCATTTCTTCCTTTACAAATTTTAGAGCATTTTTTCTTTTCCAAATTTTACTTTAATTAATTAAGTCTCCTGCTATTGTTTTTCTTTACAGCACTTACATATCAAAATATATTGTTTTGCTATTTTATTTTGCCTTTTTTCTTTGCATTTAAATTATCATTTTATCCCTGTAACTATTTTCTTACATTGCATAATGTCTTAGATCACTCTGGCTTTTTTTTTTTTTTTTTTAATTTCAGCTTTCCAAGTTGTCTAGTAGTAGATATGATTATTTGGTTTTGCTCTTTTATTACCATTATATATTATTTTATACAAATTTCTTGCCATTTTCTCTTTGTGTCTCCCTCTCTCTGACATAGTCTTAGTTAATTTCATCTATTTATTTCATGACATTTGAGTAGGTAAGAAGTACTCATGTTACAAAATTCAAGAGGAACAAAATAACATAATAAATGTAAACTCAGCTTTTATCTCTGTACCTTGTCAGCCAGGTTGTGAGTTTCTTGCATATTTTTTGGCAGATATTTATATTTATAGATTAATAAGTATAATTATTAATGTATATAATCAAAAGTACAAACTACAGGTTTTATAATCTCATCTCATGCACACTATTCTTCACATTGATTTCTCACCTACACTCTATTGGTGCAAACTTCCAGAGCTGTACATCTCTGATATTTTATGCTTTTTTAAAAATAGGCTTTATTTTTAGAGCAGTTTTAAGTTTATAAAAAACTTCCACAGAAAGTACAGAAAGTTCCTGCATTTTCTATATCCTGCTCATAGTTTCTCCTATTATTAACAGCATGTGTTGGTGTGGTATATTTGTTACCAGCAATGAGCTAATAATAGTGCATTATTATTAATTAAAGTTCACAGTTAACATAGGGGGCACTTTGGTGCCGTCACTTCTGTGGGTTGAGACAAATGTGTCCAGCATTACAGCGTCTACAGAACAGCTCTACTGTCCTCCACATCCTCCGGCCTCATCCTCTGGGCTCCCTCCAGTTCATCCCTCCCCTTCTCGTCACCGGATAACCAGTGACCCTTTACAGGCTCTGCCTTTTCCAGAGTGTCAACTAGTTGAAATCACTCCGCACTTTTCAGATTGGCTTTCACTTAGTTATATGCCTTTAAGTTTCTGCCATGTTTTTTCGGGTCTCCACAGCTCATTGCTTTTCCTCAATGAACAGTATTCCACTCTAAGGGAGTGCCCCAGTTCACTAGCCCCTTCTCCTACTGAGCACCATCTTGTGCATCCATGTCGGGACAAATATGAATAAAGCTGTTCTAAATACTGGCATCCGGATATCTGTGTGGCCATAAGGATTCAGTTTATTTGGGCAAATACCTAATGATGAAGAGGTGAGTCACTGAAGACCCCTAGGGCAGTGAAACTTCTGTGTGATACGGTAATAATGGACACATAACTTTTTGTCAATGCCCAGAGGATGTACAACACAGAGTGAATCTTAACGTAATCTACGGACCTTGGTTAACACTGATGTGCCATATCAGTTCCTCGGGTGTCATGAATGTACACACGAAAGCAAACGTCAATACCAGGGGAAAATGTGTCTTGTGGACAGAGCATGGGAACACTCATATCTGCTCAGTTTCGCTACAGGCTTGAAATAGCTTTAAGAAATAAAGTCCATTTGGGGCACCTGGGGGGCTCAGTCGCTTAAGCATCCGACTTCGGCTCAGGGTCATGATCTCACAAAATCTTCCCTGGACTGAAGACTCTGCCTCATGATTTACACGTTTTCTCCAATCTTTACCCTGAACAAAATGTCATATTAGTAACATGGCTCCCATAGCGTAGATTCAGAAACTGAGCAAACGTGATGAAGGAACTCACAGGGTGTATCTTGCTAACAGGGGGCAGTTCCGGAAATCAAGCTCTACTGTGTCTGATGACAAGACCTGGACTCTGTCCAGTATCTTTCCCAAAACCCTGAAAGCTGGATGCCTTTCAAAGTTGATGTTCGAATTGTATTCTTTTATTCCCAGCTAAGTAGCCATTAAATATATAAACATGAAAAAGCCCACAATCTAGCATTTCGTCCCCATAACGCTTTGGCAACTAGAGACCAAAGCTCTCACGTCGTACTTATGGACCATTAGTTCAGCGGGTTGTCCAATGTTCTAGAGGCCCCCTGGGGGCAGGGACAGGACTGGAGTCCAATTTCCTCGACTCCAAGTCCACTGCTTTCCCCCCAGAGTTACTGGGTCCCTGGAGACAAGTCCAGACACAAGGTACCAAAATCTTTCTTCTTCTTTATCATCTGCTACCCGGTCAAGTTCAAACTTACATTTGATTCCACACTTAGAATTAATATTTCACATCCCTCCACAGCAGCCACCTTTCCTGAAAGAAACGAGAAGTAAAAAGGGTTTGAAGACACTCTTTAGACACTGCAAATTTCCAGGGAAGTATTAACAAGGTCTATTCGGTCACAGGGTGCTCAGCTGTGCCGAAGGAGGCGGCCTGACTCCACAGCATTATTTAACGGCATTTGATGTGCCGCTCGCTGGACATAGGATGAATCGGGGGCTGAGTGACAGGGCAGCCGCAGAGCCAGCAGCTTTCCTTGGAGGGTCACTTCCCAGGCTCAAAAGAGCTCAGTGCTCGCGATGGATTTGCCTTAACGCTGGAATCCAATTGGAGCCTGGAATTATTGGAACTGGTTTTGGCCTGGGTGATTTGTCAGCAGACCTTCAATCATGTGACATGCGTGTGCCGAGCCGACTCCAGACGGAGCTGTCTGATTTATACACGGGCCTGGGGATGAGCACTTGTGCCCGGCACACTAGCATCTGCTCTGTGACGCCGAAGCCCGTGGTAATGTGTCAGAACAACTAAAGTCTACGCTTTCAATCAGGAAGCTTGGGGGGGGTGGGGCAATGCAGAGGAGAGGGGGTGTTTTGACTTTTGAAATTTTAAGGACCCTGAAAATCATCCACTCACTTATAACAAATAATTGCGAGTGTGTCAAACATTGTTCTGGGCCCAGAGAGGCGAAGGCGGGAGGTAAGGGAAATGAGAGAGAGATAAATGAGATAATGGTTCCTATAAGCCTGGGATAAAACTATCACATTGTACTAACAGTTAGTCACATAGTCTATTAAGAAAAAAAGAGAGAGGTTGCCTTAAAACCTTAGGGCTCCCAATCACCATTGCGATGCGGGTTCTCAGGGCTGTGTGGCGGAATAGGCATTAAAATAGCCACTGAACTTCGTTTCTCCATGGTCACCATATTTTACCCCTTTTTACCCTTTCTGCTCCCATCCGTCCCAGCCTCCTGGAAGACAGCTCTCAGGTCAGGAGGAGGGGCTAACCTGTCAGCCTCCTCCTGGCTTGGACAGCAGGAACCCTAAACTCTCAGGGGACACAGGAGAGTCCAGACAAAATGCTTAACGAATGGAGCTATCCCCTGTCTCCTGACCACCAGCTCACCCGGCTCGTCATGAGGATTCTCCAAGTGCCCCGGAAAGAAGAGAGAAAGGGAGGCCACTCAGTTCCGGGTGCAGGAGGGCCCCGTTCCCTGATTAGCAGGAACCCCAAGGAGGCTGCAGACTCAGGACAGGCCATAACTCAGAAGTGGATCTGGGAAGAAGGGCTTTTGCACAGTGTGGGCAAGATACTCCAGCACCAACCTGACACACAGAGGCCGGGAGACCCGCGCACCGCACCCCGTGCTGGAGGTAGTGACGGGGCCTGAGGCCAAGTGATGCCTCCGGGGTGCGCTCTCCCCCCCCGCCGTTGCTGCGGGGCTGCCCAAAAGCAGAGGCCTCCACAGATAAAACTGGGGAGCAGGGGTGAGCCCAGGACCAGCGGCCCCTGCCCACGCTGCAGGAGCCGCTCCCTCACTGCCTCAGGCCCTGCCAGCCTGCTCCAGGGGAGTCTGGGAGCACCGTACACTGAATTATAGAAAGACAACAAGAAAATTGTTAATTTCTTGCAACGGCTGAGTTCTGGGCTGAGACCTATTGCTATTACACCCCGATGGGTCAGCTCTAAGGAATTCAAAACCTATAAAGTTCTGAGTTCTTTTTCCATCCCAGAATTGCAAAAACAGTATCATAAAGATCTCATAAAGGCTTCTGTAAAAGATGTTCCCTGTGTCCTGTCGGTCCCTTTAAGCCGCTCTCGGAAAGCAAAGAAACGTTGTTGCAAGGGGAAGTCTTTTGTAGACACAGCTGATGTATGTGAAGGTCATGGTGGGGGGGGGGGGAGACAGAGACAGAGGCTCAGAGACACAGAGACTAAGCAAATGGCTAGGGCTGCTGTGAAGACCAGCAAGCCTGAAGTCTTCCCCGCAGGCAGCCGGCTGGAGGCCCGGGGAAGAGCTGGTGCTATACTTCCATTGAAGGCCGTCTGGAGACAGAGCCCCTCTTCTTCAGGGAGACCCCCTCGATTTTTCTCTTAGGCCTTCTACTGATTGGATGAGGCCCACCCACAATAGGGAGGATGATCTGCTTTACTCAGACTCCGATGATAAATGCCAGTCACGTCTAGAAGATACTTTCTCAGTAACGTCTGGACTGGTTTTTACCTCTGCATTGGTCACCACAGCCCATCCAGGCTGCCACAGGAGATAAACCTTCCCAACATGAGGGGCGCCCGGGTGGCTTAGTCGGTTAAGCGTCCGACTTTCGCTTAGGTCATGATCTCGCGGTTCGTGGGTTCGGGCCCGCGTCGGCTCTGTGCTGACTGCCAGCTCAGAGCCTGGAGCCTGTTTCAGTCTGTGACTCCCTCTCTCTCTGACCCTCCCCTGCTCACGCTGTCTCTCTCTCTCTCCTAGAAATAAATAAAACATTAAAAAAAAAAAAACAAACACCTTCCCAACGTGGAGGAGGGCGGTCCGGCAGGCGCGGCAGGCGCGGCAGGATCTGGCTCTGCTCTGCCTCTGGCTGGACTCCAGGCGCCCCCATCCTCCCCTAAGCTTCCCAGAGACTCGCCCAGCGGGGGAGCCCAAGTCTTCTGGCCTGAGCCCCTGTCACACCAGTCACTGATGCTGTGCGAGTCCCACCCTGCCGGCCAGGCTCCTGCCCCCGGACCGGCCAGTGACACTTCGCCCACGTCTTCCCACGGAGCATAACCGTCTGCACCCACCTGGGGCCCAGCCCACGTGTGCTTGCAACATTCGATGCTAACAGTAACGGTGAGGGTGTCAGGGATACAGGATAAAGATAAACTGCACTCGCGTTCGCCTTCTGCTCCATTTGTTTCTAAGATTCGAGAACTAACTAGAATAAACACACTGAGGCCTGGACACAGATGGCCAGCCTTTCATCTGGAAGGTCAATAAATTATTTAAGTTAAATCTAATTTACCCAATAAACCTACGGATGTAAATTTTAGCTCCTGTGTAGCTGCCCTAAGAGGAAAATCAGTTCGTTGCAATAGAAGTGGTCCAAATCTGGAAACTCTCATTTTAACTTGTAGTGCATCTTTTAAAGTAATTGTTTAAGCTTCTTTATTTATTTTGAGAAAGAGAGAGAGAGAGACCACAAGCAGAGGAGAGGCAGGGAGAGAGGGACAGAGAGAATCCCAAGCAGGCTCCACATTGTCAGCCCAAAGCCCACACAGGGCTCAAACTCACGAACTGCAAGATTTTGACCTGAGCCAAAATCAGGAGCCTGACACTCAACCAACAGAGCCGCCAAATGCACCAACTTGGAGAGAATTTAACTGACAGTTTAAACAGTCTTTTAAAAATATGAGGAACATGATTGCTTTACTGAAAACAAAACAAAACAAAAAACTGCTGACAAGCCTGTGTCTGCACAGCGGAAGCACAGAGCGGTTGGAAGGAAAGCTACACGTGAGCGTGATTTTCTCAGTGGTGTCGCCAGGAAACCCCAGATACATCTCGCTAGTGATCATGAAAGAGTGTTCCAAACCCTCTACCCTCACGTGGTAACGAGGACTGAAGGGATTTCTCGGTAGGCAGAATTTCTGTTGCAGGCCTAATTTACAGATGTTTTGCTGAAACAAAAAGTAGATGTAAGTTGAAAATGTATAAATTCATCCATTTGCCATGAACTGGGGTTACTCCCAATTAGTAAAGGCGAAAACAACGCAAGGACTCTTGGCCTTGGACAAAACCATCTAAATTTCTTTAGCTTTTGGGGCTTTTTTGTTTTTCCTTTAAATAAGGCTGTATTTTGCTCTCAGTGCAGCAAAGCACTAATACTGCGCAGCGATGGTATCATACTGGAGGCTCTGGGTCCCCACGGCATGAAGACGCTCGTACGCTTCCCAGCTACTGGAAGGTCTTCCAGTTTTACAGACCCCACGAGACAGAAGCGTAGACTGTGTGCCCTTAGAAGCACCCGTTTAGTCAGGGTCCTCCCAAGAAAATCCTTTTTCGTTTCTTCCCCTGTCCCTGTTTACAAAGAAGCCAATGATTACGTTTGTTTCACCAAATTGAACTTAGCCCCACTTCCCACTGGGCTCCGGGACACTTCTGGACTTTCTACCGCCTGCAAGGCAGCTGCTCTTCTCTGCACGGCCCGGATATCATTGTGTGGCGTCAGCCTCCTGGCACGCCAACGGAAGTTCTGGTTTGCCAGCAGGCTACTCTGGTGTGTGGGCAAGTGGGAAGTGCCAGGGGGCCATGACCTGGGCAGAGCAAACACCCCCATGATTCAGGGGAAAGGCTGCTGGTGAATAGGGTGTAAAACCAGCCGGCAGGAATGAGACTCTACTGGGTGGGGGTGGGGGTGGGAGAGACAGAAAGACAGAGAAGAGGAGGGAGAAGATGGGAAGGAGGGGGTGGGAAGATAAAGAAGAAGAAGGGAAGGGAAGGGAAGGGAAGGGAAGGGAAGGGAAGGGAAGGGAAGGGAAGGGAAGGGAAGGGAAGGAAGGAAGGGAAGGGAAGGGAAGGAAGGGAAGGGAAGGGAAGGGAAGGAAGGGAAGGGAAGGAAGGGAAGGAAGGGAAGGAAGGGAAGGAAGGAAGGGAAGGGAAGGAAGGGAAGGAAGGAAGGGAAGGAAGGGAAGGAAGGGAAGGGAAGGGAAGGAAGGGAAGGGAAGGGAAGGGAAGGGAAGGAAGGGAAGGGAAGGGAAGGGAGAGGAAGGGAAGATGAAGGAAAGGGAAGGAAGGGAAGGGAAGGGAAGGGAAGGGAAGGGAAGGGAAGGGAAGGAAGGGAAGGGAAGGGAAGGGAAGGAAGGAAGGGAAGGAAGGAAGGAAGGGAAGGGAAGGGAAGGGAAGGGAAGAAAAAAGAAAGCCACTAGGCTCATTTGAACTTATTCGCAGCACAACAGTGCGCCTTCCCCTCCCCCCCGCCCCCGACCCCCCGCACTAGAATCCTGGAGGTGCCCCTGAGGGGTCAGAATTCTGTGCCTTTAGGACATTAAGCTGCACTAGATCATTAGGAACAAAAAGAATGTATCCTTATGCTCACTCTGCTACAATTAGTTCCGCAGAAAAGTACAGGGGCCCCTCACTACCTACAATGCGCGTAATAAAGATCGCCCAGGTCTGTAATTTGGGGGGAGGTTATTGGAAGCCACGTTTCCCTCACTGTTGCTGTTGTAAGACTGCATTCCATACACGTGAGATGATCGGGGAGCCACCAGGCGTTGCTGATGCAGGAAGAAACAGGGCAGTCTCTCCCTCCAAGAGTGCATTCTAGACAAAGGACTGCAAGGCCGACTTCCCCCGATATTTGGCAACATGTCTTCCTGTGATTTGTAAAACTTGAACTCGGATGCTCCCTACCTGTTTCTAATACTCTTCCCCGCTTCTCCAGCCGTGAAATCTTCCTCATCCTTCAAGGCCATGATCAAACACTTGCCTTTTGAAGTGTTTCTTGATCCCTCATCTTGTTCTCCCCGACGCGTCTTGTTCAAGGCCCGCCGACGCGGCACCTGATAGAAACCGGCTTGGCTGTTTGTATCCCTGACTCTCCCTCCCTTCAGACTGCAGAATCCTTAAGGATAGAAACCTAGCCCTTTAAAAATTCTACAGTTCTCTAGTATATGAGTAAATATACTCTACCATAGACTATATATCTCTAGTATATGTCATGAACATCACAGATATTCAATACACTCTTGCTAGAATAGGTTTTACCCTGGGCTCTGGAGATGGGCAAATGTGAATTTGCATCGGGCCCTCCTGGATGTGGCCTGCATGACATAGTAAAGTCGTTTAGCGTCCCTGAGCCTCAGCTTGTGGGGCGCCTGGGGGGCTCACTTGGTTGAGGGTCCAGCTCTCAGCTTCGGCCCAGGTCATAATCTCACAGTCCATAGGTTTGAGCCTTACATCGGGCTCTGCACTGGCAGCATGGAGCCTGCTTGGGACTCTTTCTCTCCCTCTCTCTCTCTCTGCCCCTCCTCTCTCGTGCTGTCTCTGTCTCTCTCAAAATAAATAAGTAACCTTCCTAATCCTCACTTTCTCAGGCTGCCATGGGGATTCAAGGAGGTAAATAAAAAAAGCCTACTAGGCAGCAGTGGTAATCTGGCAATATTCCTCCTTTTCCCTTTTTTTTTAAACTTCACCTTTATTGGGACATAATTGCCAGATAAAATTGTAAGATATTAAAAGTGGGCATTGTGATGAGTTGATATAAGTATACACTGTAATTGTAAAAGGAGTCCCCAATCTAGCTGACACATGGACCACTTCACATATTCTCTCTCTCTCTCTCTCTTTCTCTCTCTGTGTGTGTGTGTGTGTGTGTGTGTGTGTGTGTGTGTGTGTGTGTGTGTGTGGAGGGGAAAGCATTTAAGTTCTAGGTACCTAGCAAATCTAAATGATACCAGCCAGTGTTATTTACCAGAGTCCCCATGTGATAAGGCTCAGACCCTATTTATCTCACAGTTGGAAGTGTGCACTCCTTTACCACACTCTCCCTACGCCCCTAACCCTGCCCCTGGTAGCCACTTTTCGGCTCCCTGTTTTTAGGAGTTTGACTTTTTATTTAGATCCCACATGTAAGGGATACAATGCAGTCTCTGTCTCTCTCCGCCTGGTATATTCCACTCAGTACCACCCCTCCCCGGCCCAAGGTCCACTCACTGTGGCAAATGGCAGGGTCTCCCTTCTCAGGGCTAAATCATATTCCATCTTACATTTACCCCACATCATTTATCCGTGGAAGGACAGTTAGGTTGTTTCCATATCTTGCCTATTTTTCTTTTTTGTTTATCCATATTCCAGTGTACGGTTTGGGCAGGTCTAAGGGTCAGTTGACACCATAAAGAAATCAAAGTGTCAGCCTTTTGAAGGGATTCTCTCTCTTGCTATTCTTTTTCTATGAAGTCAGAAGAAACAGTTCTGATTTTAACAAGAAGAGATGATTGCATGGGCCAAAACGGTGTGAAAATTGAGGCGTGTTCACACTGATTTCCGAGATCTCCCCTTAATCACCAGCACGCGATCTCTGGCTGTGCGGACATCTGCCCGCGAAGTCCAAAAAAGATTCCCAGCTCTGCAGCCCCGTCTGTGCTCTGTCCTCCTGGGGGAAGAACCCCCTGGGTCCCAGGGTTTTGACCTCTCAGATTTTTGTTTAGCTCCTGGACATGAAGTAAACTTCCGGGCCCATACCTCACGCTGAAGGGCATTGGAAGAAGAAATTGGCTTTGCCGAAACTACCATGGAAGCCGCTCTTGACCAAATTGTCCTCCGTGATGAGATCTCAGGAGAAAAACAATTCTCCCGCGTCTCAGAGCTAACACTAACACGTTCCGGAAAAGCACCTGGTTTGTTTTGATGCGTGGACCCCAGGAGCCCTATGAGAGGTCACGTCCCTCTTTGACCTCGGCCGCTTGCTCAGTCAAAGCCAAGGTCTGCCCTTCACTGATGCCAGCCTCGCGGAATGCCTGCCACTGCTCTGCTGCTGTTTCCTACCTGATTTCTTCTTTGCTCAGAATTTCTCCCAGTTTTATTTGTAATCTCTCATTTTATGCGTATTTTTGTAAACTGGAAATAATAAAAAGGAAGAGAGCCTTTCTTTTACACGGGGCCTATTACTGAGCCGCGTGCCCGCCTACAGGTGAGGGTTTAGTCAGGACGCTGTAAGGGGTGGCCTGGGAAGGAAGGGCAAGGCCGGGCTGAGGGGCCGCAGGTTGGACAGAAAGGATTTCGTCCTCGATTCAGGGCACCTTCGGGGCCTCTGAGAGGTCTTTGCACGAGGTCAGCAACCACAGGGTCCTCGTAGATTTCGAGAGGTGCCTGGCCTGCTTCCCAGCCCGGAACGCGTGAGAACCTTTACCTGAGGAGCCTGTCCAACTCCAGGGCTCCGAGTGAGGCCTGCGGGCTGCCTGTCTAGGGCGCCGCCTGCCCGACGATGCCAAGAGTAGTCAGGGCTCAGATTCAGTGGTAAGAGCACAGCCGAGGAGAAGGAGAGCAGGCGGAGGCTATAAAGTGAGAATGGGGAGGCAGGGTCAGGGGTGTGGGAACGTGGGCCCCTGAATGTCCGCCCGCCATGCACAGCCTCGGTGGCCAGGAGGGGCATCTGGGCCGGGTGCCCGGGGCCCTCCCTGCGCGCTGCGTCCGCGTCCCCGGGCGCCCTGGCCGGAAGCCAGCTCTGCCACTCCGTGTCTCTCCCTGCTGGCTCGGCTGCATCCAGAGGCGCCAGCGCTCACAGAGCACCTGGCTCCTGGCTGCCTGTCCCCAAGGCTCCTGCAGCTGAACACCTGCTGGCCCAGGGCTCTGCCAGGGAGGCACGGGCTCGGTGCTCCAGGGCGGGGTCGGGGGTGGCCCCAGGGTGCCCGACGCTGCAGGGGAAGGCGTCCCTCAGGGAGTCTGGGGAAGAGGCAGCTGGCACACTCATGAAGGGGAGGTCTCTGGAGAGCTGCAGGCAGGTGGCTGGGGAGAAGGGGACAGGCTGGGCTGTCTACAGGGCGGCTGGGGCGGGTGGGGAGGAAGAGGCATGGATACGAGGGGGATGATCGCTGCCCAGGCTGGAGCTGAATCCGGAGCAGCGGGACAGCCAGGTAAAGAGCAGAGTCTCCCTCAGGGATTGGCCTCAGTGTGTCACCGCGTCCTCCATCTGAAACCAACATGACTAACAGTTAAGCTGAAATAGAATCTGTTTTCCTTTACAGAAAATAGAGAATATGGTTGTATTTTAGGGTTAGTTTTTTTTTTTTCAAGAGCTATTAAAAAACCAAGTTTCCTCATTTCAGTGAAAGTCCCACTTGGATGCTTCTTTCCCTGTGTTCAATCAAACTACAGGAATTCCTTTGATTTTTTTAAAGCCCTTCACTCCAAAATGAGTCATCCTGAAGGACATGTGGGATGCTTAGCATGAAGGTCTATACTCGAGTAGTAACTCACAGTGGTAGGTGGCTTACATACTTACACAGACATACACTGCATGCTTAATCACGTGCAATTCCTCGTCTTCTCACCCAGCACTGGATTAGGACACCGGAATATATGTGTGCATGTACACAGACACAGGAAAGCCCTCGTTTGAGAGCATAATTCGTTCCAGAAACATGCTAGTCATCCATCCAAAGCCCTCGTATATCAAAGCAAATTTCAGCAACCTTTGGCTCAGTTGTGACCATGTGACGTTCGGCATCACATACAACTCGTATTGGAAGACATCGCTCATTTATCAAGTTAAAATTCATTAGAAACATTTGCTCATGTTGCAAAACACTCACAGGATGAGTTACCTGCAATCCAAGGTTTTACTGTATATTTCTCTTATCTGTATCTTCTGTATCTATATCTCTATCCATATCTGTATCCATATCATCAAGATTTGTCCAAAATTAAATATTTGTTGCAAGCCCCATGGAGAAACCACGTGAGTTTCAAGCTCAACATCTACGCCCTTCACCCCCCGCCCCCCCAGGCCGACAGGCCGTGCCGCCCCTCGTGCAAGAAGTCCGAGAACATGCAGGTGGCCACCTCCCAGGAAACACTGCCTGAGATCCAGTGTCACACTGGCACCCATATGCTGACAAGCGTGAGTCATATTTAAAGATTCTCAAAAGCTGGGAAAAGACATTGTGCTTAATTTATTTAGATTAGGGAGCCAGTCAAAGCCTGAGATGAGTGAGTGGCGAATTTGAAGATGAAGCTGCAGGCGCGTGTGGCGCCCACGGAGCAGGGAGGCCGGATGGACGAGGACACAAAGCAGCGCAAAGTTAGAAGGTGAGGGGCGCCTGGCGGCTCAGTCGGTTAAGCTTCCGACTTCAGCTCGGGTCCTGATCCCCTGATTCGTGAGTTCGAGCCCCACATCAGGCTCTCTGCTGTTAGCACAGAGCCCACTTCTGATGCTCTATCTCCCTCTCTCTGTCCCTCCCCTGCTCATTGTCTCTCTCTCAAATATATTAATTAATCTTTTTTTTTTTTTTTCAAAGGTGGAAGGTGAATGTGATGATGCTGGACACGTGTCAGTCTGGTGACTGGGGTGACGCAGCCGCGCTCCTCTCCCTGTTACCAGTCCCACAGCCTGCTCCGTCCTCAGGCCCCAGGGGATCTCCAGACAATGCTGCTGACAATGTCCCTCTAGGGCGTTTCTGTGAACAACTTCCGGAGAGAAAAGTACTCAGCATCAAGTGTGCACGTGCTGCACACACACACACACACACACACACACACACACACACACACACGTCTTCCAACACAGATTTGAATTCTCTGAAGCCTACTTAAAAACACATAAACATATGCATGCTAAGGACATCGTTTAGCATACGGGTCCTTGGAGAATGAAGGAACACATACTTTGCATTTTCTATGTCATCTTACACTTTACCATAGCGCTGTGCATCTACAGACGACTCTGGAGATGGCCACGGAAGATGTCTTCACTTCCTTGTATGGACAAGGAACAGCCTCAACACGGGTATGTGACCTTCCCAAGGTCCCTCCAGTAAAGGATCACAATGGTACTTTGCTCCTGGTACATGTTTGTCTTGGTGACCCTTGGACCCAGGCTGTCGAGACAAAAAGCTCCTAGAATTACACATTGTTTTCTGCGTCCTTTCAAACGGACTGTCCACCCTCCTTAACAACCCTCATATTTCCAGAAGGGAAAGTAGACTGGGCACAAATCCCTGTCAAACTGAGTATACCTCTTTATCTCGCCCCGGAGGAAAACATTCTGTGATTTTTAAAAGGAAGTTATTCACAAACGACTTTACGGTATTATTTCTATGAGCCATCTCCTTGTTTAACGCATGCTACTGAAATCTGCACGCGTCTGTTTCTCCCCACAGAACCAGAGATCCGTGAGGACGGGCACCTCCACTTCCCCTCTGTCCCCCCAGTGCTCAAACACAAAGCACATTATATGTGCTTATCAAAGACTTGCCAAGCTGCCATGGAAGGCACACTTTTCTTTAATGATCAGATCACGGTGGCTGGGATGGCGTTGGTGCTTAATAAATACTTATTAAACACATAGGAATGTACACATGAATGATTGAAGGATATTGACACCCCCTAAAAGAAAATACAGAGACATGTAGTGATCAGAAATGACCTGTTTATAATACATGAAACAGATAAATTGTTCTCTTTGCTTGTTTGCTCTGGAATGTTCTCTCTGTGGCTAAACTAAACAGAAAAATCTGTTTCTTGAGCAAACACCCCCGGGTTTGATCAGAGTGTCATCAGCAAGATTGAAGTCATCCCAAATGAGGTTGGCTCCTAATGGAATTAAGAAATTGGTAGGGACCTCATTAAGCACAAATCGTGACTTCATCATGGCTCATCATGCTATGAGCTCCCTAGGTATAAACACACAGCAGTTCATCCAAGATTAGACTGAGTATCTGCTCTAAAGTCATGAGCTTCAGGTGGGTGTTGTCATGCTCAGTTTTAGGGACAGAAAGAAAATATTAAACCTAATATTCTGATGGAACCCTCTGCTTAATGTTAGTTGTGAGAAGACCCTCTCAGCTCACATGTGGGTGAAGAGGAAAGAAGCACATTTTTCTGAGATTGGGGTAGTCTACAGTTTGGCATCATACTCTTTCCTTTCAGACTCCAAGTTTAGTTGAAGGTGGAAGATATCACCGACCCTGAAGAACAGAATTAATCATCAATGAGATATTTTGTAATTTACTGTATTACTTATTGATGATTCCTTATATTCTGTCAATTCCCATTAGAGCTGAAATTGTAAAATTTTATAAACAGCATGAAAAACAGGAAGAGCAGAGTGGGCATGGCGTAGGTAGTACTCATAACCGTTGAACCATAGACGAGTTGGCCTTGCCGATAGTGTTCCCTGCTGCCCTCAGCTTCACAAGGACCTCATGACTTTGCAGTTATTGCTGCTGGATTCTGTGCTCTCCAGTTTTCATGTCTCATTTCAGCGAGGTCCCTAACCTATCAAGAAAACTCAAAGTAATCCTAGCAAGCTGGATTTAAATATTGCTTTTTCTCCTTTCCACCTCCTATCCAGAAAACATTCAGACAAAGACTTCCTACCTCACAAAGGCAAAATAATCACATCTCTAGGAGAGATGGCTAAAACGCCTTCTTTCCCCTATCCCACCTCAATTCCCAAAGAGCCTTGGCCCATTTTTGTACAATCCTACAGGAGCTTCGTAAAGTGCTTCTTTATGAAGCACTCCCAATGACCTCAGGGTTAGGTAGGACTTACCGAGCCTTTTTACCAAAGACAGAACTGTGGCTCTTACAGGATAAGTGTATGGGCCTGGTCTAAGTTGATAAATTTAGTGAACGGACTTTCCGAGCCATAAAGTCAGAACTTCTCATTCAAAAGTGTGTGTGCCAAGTACTCTCAGTGCACACTCAGTGTATACCAGAGTGTGATGTGCATGGGAATGCTTGTATCACACCCAGAAAAGCAGTGTCCGTGCCCTCTAAGAGCGCTGAGGAATCGTTACCACTCAAAATTTTGAATCAGTCATTCCGACAGGTTACTAAAGAATATTGTGGTAAAGAGAATACGTACTCTGCGTTTTCTAAATAGGCGATCTGGATATCACACACTGTCTTTGGATTTGAGGCAGATCACTTGTGGGGGAGGGGCAGGCACATGATCCTCATATTTCACTTCTGGAAAAAATGGGCAAATTTAGACGTGATTTATGTCAGTGGAGTAGGAGTTTTTATATCTACCGTGTACTTGAATATGCAATAGAGAACAGCTAATCATTTTTGTACAGGGCATAATAGGATGCTATCACATTGCAGGAATTAACATTAACACAAGACACAAGCTACAGCCGAGGTAGCTAAGCAAGTAAACGCATGACCAGGAAATACTATAAATATCTTTCCTTTTATGCCTCAGATCCTATTCTTCACTGTTAGAACCAAAAATACACACACCAGTATTTCACTCGTGTTGTCATTATTCACACAGAATGCTGTTAAATGTCTCTTTGCTCTCTGCTTACGAGAGGGTAAATAGAGGCACAGCATCCGGTATTAGGAACAGCAGAGATAGGTCCTGGGAAAATGTGCTAAATATGCACGGACAAACTTGCCATTGCTTCCAGAAAAGGAGAGATCTGAAGGGGAAAAAAAATAAACATGCATGAGATCAAGGGTGGATTTGCTCCCTGGATCCTTGGAGCACGCGGTGTGGAGGGTGATGGTCAAGGGCAATTCCCTCCTTGTGCTCACCCATTCCTTTATAGACCCACATTGGGGACGCTCACCTGTTATACATGGCGACAGATGCTTCCTTTGAAATGTCTTCAATCTGCCCACTTTTGAGGTCTAAGAAAACCTCAAATTTATAAAAGCATGTGGTAGTCTATACATTTTGTTTATGTGAAACTTTACAGATTTCAAGCAACCCCCCCGCCCCTGCAATCTGGTGTCATTTTGAAGGAGAAAAGGACAGAGAATCAAAGTGCTGGAGTTCTTTTTGGGGGACATGAATGAGTAACAGAGAGAAGGAATGTGTCTGAACACACAATGTACTCTGTCCCACACAGGCTTTTCCTCCAGGACAATCCCTATAGACTCGTGCAAGAGAAAAACAAAACAAAACAACAACAAAAAAAAACTACAAGAGTGAATTCACCAAAAATATGGGTAAGATACTGAAAGCACCAAACTGTGTTGCACGGGAAAGTAACATACAAGTTCAAGGGGAAGAGTGTTGTTGAAATACTAAGTACAGTGGCCTGGGCTATGAATGAGGTCCCCATATGAGGCAGAAATGGAGCAGTGAGTTGGCCAAGGGGGAGCGTGTGTTGCCTTTCTTGCTTTAGAATTTTCTTTTTCCTTCCCAGGTGGCTCTCAGAGTGCCCAGGACCTCTGGTCTTGTTCCTTATCTATTCATTTGCTCATTCATTTGAATATCTACCCCCTACTAGGTGCCATACTGCTTGTTGACTTGAAGGAACCTGCAATGAGAGATGGACACCCTGTGCCTTTAGGAGAACTCACGGCCAAGGAGGAGAGCCTTCTCTTTCAGCCGGGACACTATGTTTCTCATTCTACCTGCACGAAGATGAGGAGGAAGACATCCGTAAGCTAAAGTCACGTTAGTTTTCTTGCATTTTCTTGCAACAACAACAACGTCAGTTGTTCCTGTCTCCAAAATACACCAGGGACACCGGCTAGAGGAACTGCATTGTATCATGGTGCTAACACTGAAACAAGTCTTTATAAATAACCCAGAAGAACTTCCTTTCTCATGGACTCCATCCCCCAAGTATCTCCCAGAGGCCAGCCTGCGTGCAGTGAAACAGCAGATTCATCCTGCTTTACAGAATGTGCTGCCACTGGGCAGGGGGGTTGGGGAGACTGGGCGGGTTTGTGCAAAAAGTGCTGCCCCAGCAGCATGCACGGAGTGCCAGAGGGGGCGCACTCATGCCTCCACAGTTCTACCCACTGTAGGCATCGTGGACAGGAAACGTGATTAAAAACTGTTGTGTCCATGCACACACCCAGAGTGCTGGCCCTCCATGTGTCCCTTCCTTGATCGCTCAGGGGGAAAGGCGAGAGATTATCACCTTGACCACATGGTTTTCACTTCCAAACTAACTCACGTTGATGAAGGGATGCCCTTTGGCTTGAATAAAAAGTTAAACAGTTCTTTTCTTGTTTTCACAGTTCTGCTGAGACCCCAAAGTTAAAAAGGAATTGACGTGGATGTATGTGACCATGAGACAGAGCCATGAAAGTCTGGCTGCGTGGTAGGCAACTAGACCTTCCCTTAACCATTGCTACTGTCCAAGTGCTCATCAAAGTCTAAAAATCAATGAACAGGGGGAATTCTTCAGAGAGACTATGTAAGAGAAGCCAGCTCAATGGTTCTTGCTCCCTCTGTCTTAGTTTTCTGGAGCGGATGCATCAAAGTATCACAAACTGGTTGACCTAGACAACAGGAATGACTCCTCTTCTGGTCTGGAGGCCAGAAGCCAAAGATTAAGGTGCCGCAGGTCTGGGTCCTTCGGAGTACTGGGAGCGAGAGTCTGTTCCAGCCTCTATACTTGGCTCGTCCATTTTCATCTGCACCCCGTGTCTCCTCACGCCATTTTCTCCCTGTGTGTATCTACCTCTGTGTCCAAATTTCCCTTTCTTATAAGAGCATCATGTCAGCCATTTGGGGTTAGAGTCCACTCGAATAACCAACCACCTTATCAAAGGCCACATCTCCAAGTACGGTCTCATCTGAAAGTACTAGAGGTTAGGACCTTGATGTGTATATTTTGGGTGGACATGATTCAAATTCTTCAACAGTCTGTTCTCTGGCTCCTAAAAGTTCACGTCCTTCCACCTGCAAAACTCAAGGGCCCCGTCCCAACGTCCCCACAGTCTTAGCGGAGCCCAGCACCATCCGTCAATCCTCAACCCTGTCTAGGTACCATCTAGTTCAGGTACGGTGACACTCAAAGTGAATTTCTTACCAGCCGCAAACCCGTGGGACCAGACAAGCTATCTGCTCCCCAAGTAGCAACGGTGGGAAAGGCAAGGACAGACGTTCCCACAGTCCAAGGGGAGAATTCGGAAGGGAAAGGGGTCATGGTTGGGACCCTGGGACAATTCCATTCAGTTTTAAGGCTGACGACAATCCTCTTTAGCTTGATACTCTGCTCTTGGGCCCCCTGGGCTGGGCCTTCAGCCGCCCCTCACCGGACTTCACCTTGTCCGGGGGCAAAGGGTCCCATCCCTGAGCGGTGGGGTCCCAGCCTGGGTGGGGGCTCAGCAGAGGCTGAGGCACATGGGAATTGGCACGTGACTCCCACCTGGGGAGGAGAGGGTCAGGCCTGGGGGGGGCGCTGCCCAGCAGAGTGAGCAGCCCAGACTGTGTTGGAGCAGGAGTTCCAGAAGTTTCCAGGAATTGGCGGGACATGGAGGAAGAGGCCTGGAAGGGTGCTTCCTCCTGAGCAGAATGGACATTTCTGACTAGAAACAGCGGCTGAGAAGGTGTTTTGGGGGTCCTCTGGAGCGGGGGCCCCCATAGAAGGAGGCCGGGCTGCAGTGGACAGTCTGTGCTCAGAGCCTTTATGGCTGTGACACTAGAGTACATTGAACGGATGTTATTGAGACTGAAGAAGAGGCAGCGAAATGTCGCTGTGGGTGTATGTGGGTGTGCGACTGTGTACATGGGTATATGTGGGTAAATGCCGGTGACTTTGATCTCTATTTGCTGCCTGTACGTCCATGTTTCTACAATGAAAATGCACTACTTTTAAATGAAGGAAGAAAAATCATTACATACCGTCAAATACTGGAGTCACAATTAAATGGTCATATTTAAAATAGAAGAAACTTGGGGGGCCTGGGTGGCTCAGTCCGGTGGGCGTCTGACTTTAGCTCAGGTCACGGTCTCACAGCTCGTAAGTTTGAGTTCCGCGTCAGGCTCTGTGCTGACAGTTCGGAGCCTGAAGTCTGCTTCAGATTCCGTGTCTCCTTCTCTCTCTCTTCCCCTCCCCTGCTCACGCTGTCTCTTTCTGTCTCTCATTTAGGAGAATGAAACCAAAATAACATCCCCCAGTGTAGGATTTCTGCAAGAATGATGTGTTAAGTCACACAAAAACTATCAAACAGTGAAAGATACACATGCCCTTGGAAGCCACTTGGTCTGAAATATTCACAAACGTGAGGAACACGGTAGCCAAAATGGTTATCCATTGGTCTGAAGCTATGTAGCTGATGACGGTGTAACCAGAGGGTGAGTCCGGGTCTTCCCAGCCCAGAGTGAAGCCCCCGCATGCAGCCCTCTGAGCAGGTCCATCTCCAAGCTGAGCAAACACGGAGACCCTCCTGCCAGCCGCTCCCCTCTGCTCCCGCCAGCCCAAGCCCGCTCCCGGACTTCTGCACAACAACTAACAGCTCCCCTAATAGGGACCGGAGCTGGGCAGGATTAGTGAACACCCTCTCCCAGGCAAGGTGCAAAGTCCATGCCTCCCTACAGCTTTGCTTTAGCTCACTCTTTCTTATCCGTGCTTCTATTATTTAGAATTTAATAACTGTGCTCCACACAGTTGTGTGGATATTACAGGGATAACACAACTAATAAAGCTGTTTCACGGCAAAGGAAGAGGGAAAAAAAGATCTTAAAGACTTTGAACATAAAAAAGACGCAAAGGAGACCGGCCTGGAGATGGAGATAGCAAGAGGGAGGAGGGGAGAGGGAGGGAGAGAGGTTGAGAGAGAGTAGGAGGGAGGGAGACAGAGACAGAGATGGAGAACGAAGGGGAGGTTGGTTCAAGAAGGCTGGAGAAGAAAACGAGGGCAGCTACCTAAGTTCAGGAATCAGGGAAGGACGTGGTTCTCCCGGGCTCAGGCGAGGAGGGGCCACAGCAGAGGCCACAGCTCATCGCTGAGTCAGAGTCATTGCTCGGACCTCGCATCCTTCCACGAAGGGAACAGGGTGCCTCATCTGACGTCACCAGTGATCACCTTCTCGGTCAGGTCCATCTGCGGGCACCTTCCTCCTGAAGGTGTATCAACCACATCCCCGAGATCTACAGGACACTCCCTGGCAAGACAGTCATTGGTTCCTCGGCGCCCAGCCGTGGCGGACATTCCCGGAGCTAACACATCCCCCGCTCTGGACGGGGATGTTTCCTCTAAGATCAGATTAAGATACTTTAACCAGGACCGTGGGCATGTGGAAAGAAGTCAGATTTGGTGTGCTTCCACAACTGGCCATCTATTCCTTTTTATTTTAGACTCCTATACACACACATGCCGACACACACACTGACTGTCGCCCACGCCCACTTCCTGAGTGGTGAGGCAGAGGCACAGCTAGAAAAGGAACCGAGCCTCTTAGGGAGTGGCCTCCTCGGCCCTGAGGTGGATGGACAGGTGTCTTCTCCCTCCCTCCCTGCACACGGCCACCTGAGGAATCACTGGGCTCTCTCTCTCTCTCTCTGGTTCAGGGGGTGAAGAGTTAGCCTAACACACAGGCGCCATGTTGCCAGCCCACCTCGCTAGTTGCCCACCCCCCTGGGCCACAAGCTATGGGGCTCCAGGAAAGGACAGCGAGTTCAGGAGCAAGAAACTCTGCGTGCCAGCTTGGAGGGCAGCTGGGGGTGTGCAGACCTGCGTTTTTAGGAAGCAATTATTTACCTTTTTCATAAACACATTGTTTTAAACCCCCAGGTCTCTGTCCAGTCAAATGGTTTTCCTAGAGCAGCTTCTCATAAAAAAAAAAAAAAAGATTGAGGTTGATTACTGTAAATTTAATGAAGATAAGTTTTGTTTAAATTGCAAAGACAACCAAGTTCTTACAAATGCCTAGTTATTAGGACCCGTGTGAGCACGTGAAACAGTTTTATCGGGAAACACAAATGTGTCTGCTGTAAATGGCTTCAGTTTCACTCGTGTGTAGTGTGTGTGCACCCGGGGTCATGACGTAAAAATGCATTTCATATGGCAGGTCACGGTCAAAAGAAGTTTGAAAGCCACTGCTCTGTGCTGCGCTGCCCCAATACTGCTTTGTGGTTTTGTTAATTGTAAGAGAGAGAAAGCTAGAGAGGCTGAAAGAAAAGAAGCATATTTCGCCTGCATTGCAAAGGGGAGCAGATTTTGTTCACGAGTGAAGGGTTCCACTAAACATGAACTTGGGGAGTCCTACGGGCTGGGCGCATACTGAAGTAGGGTCTAGTTGCAGTGTGGCCACTGGGACACCAGTTCGGTGTCCATGGCTAAAATCCTGGCAGAGTCCTGAGGACAGCCTGAAGACACACGGGAAGCAGCAGGAGTGAACAGATTCCGGGCCCACGGGGGTGGGAGGGCTCCCCGAGCTCCCTGGGGTGCGTGAACAAATACGAAAATTCCCTGCACGCTTGCTGAGCAGCTACTGCAAGCCAGCGCCTGCTGAAGGCACGGGACAGACAGAGGCTCAAACAACCACCACACCTATAATATCCGTGGGCATCCTGGACACACGGGTGCTCTTCGAAGCACTTGGGGATGACGCTGAGGGATGGGGAGCACCGGCAGCTCCCCTGCATCCTTGCTGGAATGGAAAGTGGGGTAGCCACTCCGGAAGATAGTTTGATGGTTTCTTACAAAATTCAATACCCTTTGACCGTAGGGCCCAGCTCCTTGGTACCTACACAAGGAATTGAAAACTTAGGTCCACACGAAAACTCCGGATGGGCGTTTCCAGCAGCTTTACTCACAATTGCCAAAACTAAGAAGCAACCAGGTGAGTGGATAAATAAACTGTGGTCCAACTGGACAACGGAATATTACTCAGTGCACACACACACACACACACACACACACACACACACACACACACACACAATGAGGCAAGCCATGAAAAGACCTGGAAGAACCTTAAATACTTATTTCTAAGTGGAAGCAGCCAAAGTAAAAAAGCTACATGTTGCAGGATTCAAACTATAAGACATTCTGGAAAAGAGCAAAGACAAAACAAACAGACAAAAAAAAAAAACCAAAAATTATGGAAAGAGTAAGACAATTAGTGGTTGACAGACACCAGATGTGGACGCGTGAGTGGAGGGAGGGCCGATTTTTAGGGGAATCACAAACAATATTTAGCGCAGTGCAGCTCTTCTGGGCGATGCTAAAGTGATGGACACATGTCATCACCCATTTGTCAAAACCTACCGAATGCACACCTCCAAGAGGGCCCCTGCTGTAGAGTGCGGGCTTCGGGTGATTGTGATGAGTCAGTGTAGTTTCACTGGGAGGTGGGCCCGCCCTGGGGGAGGCTCTGAGTCGGGGAGGGGCAGGGATACATGGGAATTTTTCTATACTTTTCACTCGATTTTGCAGTGGACTTAAAACTACTCTAAAAAGGGGCGCCTGGGTGGCTCAGTCGGTTAAACATCCAACTTCGGCTCAGGTCATGATCTCACGGTTTGTGGGTTCGAGCCCCGTGTCTGGCTCTGTGCTGACAGCTCGGAGCCTGGAGCCTGCTTCAGATTCTGTGTCTCCCTCTCTCTCTGACCCTCCCCTGCTCACTCTCTCTCTCTCTCTCTCTCTCTCCCTCCCTCTCAGAAATAAATAAAACATTAAAAATAAAAAAGCTACTCTAAAAATAAAGCCTACTTTTTAAAATACATAGCTCATATGAATATTAAAAAAAGAAAAAACATAAATTTTGGAGGCAGTAGATTTGTATAATTATTTTGTTATTATTAAAAGTCAAAGGCTACATGATGAGATCCACTAAAATAATTAAAGAAAGGAAGGGAGAGAGGGAAGGAAGGAAGGAAGGAAGGAGGGACAGGGAGGGAGGGAGGGAGGGAGGGAGGGAGGGAAGGAAGGAAGGAAGGAAGGAAGGAAGGAAGGAAGGAAGGAAGGAAGGAAGGAAGGAAGGAAGGAAGGAAAGGGGAAGGAAACATGGCCACTGGAACTGGACTTTTCAATCCAAGGAAGAATATTCCAGTCTTAGGACACATAAGCCACTGTCTTTCATACTTCAATAGTGTCTCATGACTAGGTGACCTCAGTGGGTTTTAACCAACATTATTTAAAGGAATGGGCTAGAAAGTAGCCTGGCTTATACTTAATAAGGAGAGATATTCATTTGTGACACTGGTTCCTGCTTTGTATACGTACAGCTGTGTGCTGCTCACGATGTAAAATTGTGTTTTCTAAGTTCCAGAGTCCCTGCCCTATGCCTTTCTGCTTGTGCTTTAATAAAGTGCACTCTCGGGCTGGGTGATTCAGAGAATACACGAGTGAGAATATCAACAAGAGTCCTGTAGCAACTGAAGGGTGTCCTGATGAACCAACGTGAAATGACAGTCACTGGCAGCCTATGTGTTGGGGAGAGGGGCAGCAGGTGCCTGGAAGCCCCCACCCCCAGCCCCCAGCATTGCACCTGGGACTAACTGCAAGGCGGGAGATCAATCTGCAAAGATCAGGTGAAAAGAACCTTCTGGGTGGATAGAACAAAACGCCAAGGCCCTAAAACAGCATGAGAAAAAACAGGGTAACACTGGGTCTGGAGAGTCAGGGAGCTCAACCGACACCCATCACCGTGTCTGAGGATACGTACGGGGCGGACCCCAGGGAGACAGGAGATACACAGGTCAGACTCAGGATTCAGCGCGACACAGAGATGGGAGAGCTAGCAAAGCAGGGACTGGGGACGCTCGTTTCAGGAGAGCGGGTCACCTGTGAGAAAGGAGATGGAAAGGATCGCCCTGCAGGCCATCACTTCAGCGAAGGAGAAATGCAAGCAGTCAGAGTGCTTGGAAAACTGCTATGTTCAATTTAATGGGTCAAATATTTACCCAGTGATATTTCTAGTGTATTATTTGCTTAGCAAAAAATGTTTCTTGTTCAGAGGGGCAGGAATACTCCGCATGGGTTCTGTGTTATCTTAATTTTGAGCAATTTCATGTAATATCTTACCCCTTACATAATAGTCCTTAAAAATGAAAGGTCTCGGGGCGCCTGGGTGGCTTAGTCGGTTGAGCGTCCGACTTTCGCTTAGGTCATGATCTGGTGGTTCGTGGGTTCGAGCCCCGCGTCGGGCTCTGCGCTGACTGTCAGCTCAGAGCCTGGAGCCTGTTTCAGAGTCTGTATCTCCCTCTCTCTCTGACCCTCCACTGCTCACGCTGTCTCTCTCTCTCTCTCTCCTAGAAATAAAGAAAAAATATATATATATAAAAAAAATGAAAGGTCTTTTTCCTAAAGATACACTTGTAAGAAACAAAAAATAATGATACAAATAGTCATTTATGGCTATAATCTTAAGACTCTGAGCATTAATTATATATCCAACAATGTTTAAGATCAGCAGGAAAACTGCATAGATAACGTACGTAGATATGCACACACATGAAACGTATATTGGCTATAAAAAGATGACTCAGAGTTCTAATCCTGATATGCATTCACCGGTATCCAAAATAGCAGATAAATTTCCATTTTACTAAATTAAGCTTTCAGGAGGTGCATCATTACAGAGGGCCACATTTTCCATTTATTAGCCCAAGGTTCCTTTCAATACTTAGTTACCACTGATGTTGCAAACATTCATTTTTTGGGAGTAAACACCATTCGTGTAAGAAGCATTCAGGCTTCAAGCATGTTCCCATTTCTTTTTTTTTTTTTTTTAATGTTATGCTTATTTTGAAACCTCCCCATAGAGAGGGAGAAAGAGAAAGGAAAGGAAAGGAGGAAGAGGGAGGGGAGGGGAGGGGAGGAAAAAGAGAAAAGAAAGGGGAAGGGAAGGGAAAGCAAGAAATGAAAAGAATGAAAAAGTATACATATGAGTTATTTAGTTTTTGTTTTCTGTCTGGAACTCATCACTAAATTCACTAACAGTAAGGATGCGGGTAGATTATGTTACAAAATAGCAATCTAGGTCATCCTTTCTGAACATTGATACCTTATCTATAGAAGAGGGAGAGAAATGTGCTCCAGTCCATTCCTGGGGAAGTCGCCACGCCTGTTTCTCTCCTCCAACCTTGGCTGTGCGTTTATGGGAGACCCATCAAGTGGCAGCACTTACCTCTCATGGTCCCCGCCATCTGCCTCACGCTCATAACAACCCCATTACTCTGGTTTTCTCTTCTCCCACCACCCATCTTTCACAGAACAGACATCACGTTTCTTATCGGAAAGGCTAAATATGAACATGTATTTCCTCTAAGAAGATCATAGCGCTCCGAGAATAAACCCATCCTTTTCGAGCCTTATTACACTTCATCGACTTCTCATTCTAAAGTTAAACACGATTTTTGCTATCAAGTGAAAACGGCAAATAAATGCTGAATTTGCTTAAGATTTTCAAAGGCATTCTCTCTCAGAGTCTAACATGCTGGATCCTCTCATAGTCTGCATGGAAACCATGCAACTGGGCGACACGATTTCGAGCCTTCTGGCTGGAGCATGTGTTGTCATGTGTTGGGGGAAAGCCGTGCTGATGGCTCCACCGTTCTGTCCACCCACCCTCCTGTGGCGTGGTGTCCCCAAGAGCTGGAACGGCTGGGGACTGTGTGAGAAGAGACGGGAACGCCATGCAGGGCTTGCCGTGTGGGAGTGAATATGAATTTTCACACACTGCCTTCGATTTTATACATCTCCTGACTCCAGTTCACCCAGTATGGATGACTGTAAATTCCTCTGGTTCCGATGGCTCTAAAAAAGAAATTGCCAGCATGAGTGGCCTGAATATCACAAATACTGGACGCAGTATTTTTCTTTAGGATGAATAAGGTGGAGAGGGTACCGCAATAGTGGCGCGCGGGCGCGCGCGCGCACACACGCACACACACACACACACACACACACACACACACACACACACACACACCACGTTCTGCGAAAAATGTGCAAGCGTGGTACCACGGTATGTTCTTAAGGACATCAGAAACCTGCAGTATGCAAGTACTGCGGTATCATTTGCAGGAAAGGAACCTGGAAGGAGGCGGGTTTGGGTAACTGGACAGCCGGGGGAGGCCGGCGCCTCTGGCGGAGGACTCCGGGCAGTATCTCGGGGATGACCGGGCGCCCCGCTCCCCGGCGCGGGGGTGTGAAGGAGCGATGACGACAGACAATGAATAGGAAGCAGCGGCTTTCTTTCCATCTCCCCGCATAATATCCACAGATGGGTAACGGCGGCTAAATAAAGAAACACAAAGAAAAGCGGGTTCCCAAGGCGCCCCGCGGGACCGACTGGCGCGGGCTGCTGGACGGAGAGCCGGCCGGGTGTCTGGGCGGCTCGCGGTCCTGAGGGCAGTCCGACCCACCTCCGCACAGGGCCGGGACGTCCGCGGACTCGGGAGTTGGGACGCACCTCCTTTTCCCTGTGGTGCGCGCGGCTAACTCCAACGCCACCGCCCAGAAGGCGCGCGGGCCCCTCGCTAGAGGCTCAGGACAGGGCTGCTCCGGGGGGCGCAGGGGACCTGGGGTCCGGGGGGGGCGGGGAGACGGGGTGGGGAGCGGGGGAGGGGCAGGGCGAGCGGGACGGGGGGAGGAGGGACGGGGGCCCGGCCCGGAGACGCGTGGGCGGGGCTGCGCCGAAGCTCGCGGCTCCCGGCACCCGGGTCAGAACCCGCCTCGGGAGTGGCCACATCGAACGCGAGGACCGGGCCGCGGCCGGACCCCGCGGACCGTTACCCCGGCCTCGGCCTGGGGCGGACGCACGCGGCCCGGGCGCGGCCGAACGGTCCCGCTGCGTCTCCGGCCGCCCCCGAGGAGGGGACACAGAGCGAGAAAGGGACAAAGCAGAACACGCGGACGGGGGAGGGAGAATGCAGCCTCTCGGGCTTTATATGGATTTCTTTGCCTTCGGGGGGGAAAAAAGTGGGGGGTGGGGGGAGAAAGAGAAAAGCGGAGGGCGAGCCCACGTGCCCGGGAGGCGCTGTGTTAAAGCGCCACCTTCCGTCGGCCGGGGCGCGGCGGGCTCCCCGGCTGCGCGCGTGCCCGAGCGCGTGCCCCGCGAGAGCGAGCGCGCCCAGTCGGCTGGCCAGGCCGGGCCCCCCGGGGACCCGGCACAAAGGGGCGCCGGCCCGGCCCGCACGGAGCCCGGGTCGCCGCGGCGCAGCGCGCGGCCGCCGAGCATCCCGGGGAGGGGCGCATCTGTGCACACACGCGGATTTTTAAAAAATAACATATTTCCAGACGTGCCTCCCCGTCTCCCCCCGCCCCCCACCTTTGCAAAAGCAGCCCCGAGGGCGGGGGCAGAGGGGGCGTGGCCGGGAGCTCATAAAGGGAGGTGGGCGGGGCCGGCCCGCAGCCATTGGCTGGCCCGCGCAGTGATGTCACCCATCTGACGCCCTGATAACTAGTTGGGAGAGAGCCCTCAACTTTTTGCAGAAGGAGCGCGCGCGCCTGGGAGTGCTCGGGGTCCGGCGCTTGCGGCGGGAGCCACGAGCCGGAGAGCGGGGTCCCGGGCCGCCTCGACCGCCGCCGCCGCCGCCGCTTCCCGCGCTCGGGCGGCCGCCGCCGCCGCCGCAGCCGCTGTGCGCAGCCTGGAAGGGGGGGCGGGGGGGAGGGGGGGCGCCGCGGACGCGGGGTACCGAGGACTTTGCAACTTGCCCGGGAAGGTGGAGGGGCGAGAGGGGGAGGGGGACCTCCGCACGAGAGCGAGCGGCCCGGGTTGGAGCGCCCAGCCCCGCGGCGGATCATGGTGCAGCAGGCGGAGAGCTTGGAAGCGGAGAGCAACCTGCCCCGGGAGGCGCTGGACACGGAGGAGGGCGAATTCATGGCTTGCAGCCCGGTGGCCCTGGACGAGAGCGACCCGGACTGGTGCAAGACGGCGTCGGGCCACATCAAGCGGCCGATGAACGCGTTCATGGTGTGGTCCAAGATCGAGCGCAGGAAGATCATGGAGCAGTCCCCGGACATGCACAACGCCGAGATCTCCAAGCGGCTGGGCAAGCGGTGGAAAATGCTCAAGGACAGCGAGAAGATCCCGTTCATCCGGGAGGCGGAGCGGCTGCGGCTCAAGCACATGGCCGACTACCCCGACTACAAGTACCGGCCCCGGAAAAAGCCCAAGATGGACCCGTCGGCGAAGCCCAGCGCCGGCCAGAGCCCCGAGAAGGGCGGCGGCGGCGGGGGCGCGGGCGCGGGCGCGGGCGGCGGCGCCAAGGCCCCCAAGGGCTCGAGCAAGAAGTGCGGCAAGCTCAAGGCCCCCGCGGCGCCCGCGGGCGGCGGCGCCAAGGCGGGCGCGGGCCGGGCGGCGCAGCCCGGGGACCTGGGCGGCGCGGGCGACGACTACGGGCTCGGCGGCCTGCGCGCGGGCGGCGCGGGCGGCGGCGGGGGCGCGGGCAAGACGGTCAAGTGCGTCTTCCTGGACGAGGACGACGACGACGACGACGACGACGACGAGCTGCAGCTGCGCATCAAGCAGGAGGCGGACGACGACGACGACGAGCCGCCGCACCAGCAGCTCCTGCAGCCGCCGGGCCCGCAGCCGCCGCCGCTGCTCAGACGCTACAACGTCGCCAAGGTGCCCGCCAGCCCCACGCTGAGCAGCGCGGCCGAGTCCCCCGAGGGCGCCAGCCTGTACGACGAGGTGCGCGCCGGCGCGGCCTCGGGCGCGGGCCCGGGCAGCCGCCTCTACTACAGCTTCAAGAACATCACCAAGCAGCAGCCGCCGCCGCCGCAGCCCGCGCTGTCGCCCGCGTCCGCGCGCTCCGTGTCCACGTCGTCGTCCGGCAGCGGCGGCGGCGGCGGCGGCGGCGAGGACGCCGACGACCTCCTGTTCGACCTGAGCTTGAATTTCTCCCAAAGCGCGCACAGCGCCGGCGAGCAGCCGCCGGGGGCCGGCGCGGCGGCCGGGAACCTGTCCCTGTCGCTCGTGGACAAGGATTTGGATTCGTTCAGCGAGGGCAGCCTGGGCTCGCACTTCGAGTTCCCCGACTACTGCACGCCCGAGCTGAGCGAGATGATCGCGGGGGACTGGCTGGAGGCGAACTTCTCCGACCTGGTGTTCACGTATTGAGAGGGGCGCCCCGCTTCTCGCGCCTTCTCCCCGCGGGGGCAGAGCAGGGCGCGTCGGGAGCGAGCGCGGCGGCGGCGGCGGCGGCGGCGGCGGTGGTGGTGGTGGTGGTGGTGGTGGTGGTGGTGGTGGTGTCGCTGGTGGTGACGGTGGGGGGTGGGGGAGACACGAAGATGCCGGTCTCGATGCGATGTCGTGACACAAAGAAATTGGAAAAGATGATGAAAATGTTGGTGGAGTTCAAGTGAAATGAGTAGTTCTAAAACATTTTTTTTCCTGTCCCTTTTTTTTTCCTTTAAAAAAAATTTTTTTTTCTTTTTTTTTTGCTCCCTTCCCTTCCTTTATCGTGTCTCAAGGTAGTTGCATACCTAGTCTGGAGTTGTGATTTTTTTCCCCCCCAAATGTGTTTTTGTAATTACGATTTCTTTTTCTTAAATTCGCGATTGCAACAAAGGCGGAGGGGACAGGGCGGGGGAGGGGAGGGAGGACCCGCTCCGGAAGGCGCTGTTGGAAGCTTGTCGGTCTTTGAAGTCTGGAAGACGTCTGCAGAGGACTTTTGGGCAGCACAACCGTTACGCTAGGGAGTTGGTTGGAGATTTTTTTTCCTTAAGAGATCTTAAAGAACTGATGATTTTTTTTAGAAAAAAAAAACAAACACAAAAACAAAAAAGGGACCATTGCAACTTTTTTATTTTATTTTATTTTTTTGGAGGGAGAAAACTGATGTCTTCTATGCATCCGATTCTTAACAAAACTGCAGGGAGCTTGAAAAAATGCAGACTGTACAAACGCTTACAAAAAAAAAAACTGTGAACTGACTTAAGATCAGAGTTTACTTTTCAGATCAAATTGTTTATGGTTTTACAAATGTGATTTCTACTTGCCAACTTTTTTTTTGTAACTTGTTCCCTATACCTCCTTGATTGAATACCAGACAGCCTAGACCTCAGTACAAAAGGTATTGAAACATTTTTGATACATAACAGACCTCAGTCTTTTTTAAAAATTAATATATTTTCAGGCGTATTTTTGTACAGTGAAAAGGGAACATTCTTGCTGTGTTTTTTCAGTAAGACTTTCAGGCACTTCTTCCCTTTTGATTTCTTTTTTTTTTCCTCTGTTTTTTAGCATGCAAGTATGTTGGTACGTTACGTCCTGGTTTTAAAAGGATTAAAATTTTAAAATAATCCTTGCATCTAAAGGCCTTGTGGTTTTAAAAAAAAAAAAAGCAAACTTTTTTTTGTACAGCTATAGTAGAGATTTGTTCAATATTTGTAGGTAAAGATTTATTGAAAATGGTGATATAGACCTCAGAGCTGTTATCTTAGTCTAAAGATTGTATATGTACTGTACTATAGTAGGACTTTATGTATCTCATACGCTGTGATATGTGGATGGGGCCCCAGATGGAAGGTTTGAAACTGGATTCTCGATTTTTAGCAAAAAGAAAAAAAAAGAAAAAAAGGCACATAGTTTAAAAAGTTTCTCATTTTGTGCAATATAATCTAAATAAAGTACAGACCATCTGCATATTTTGTAGCAAATGGTGGCAAAGCAGACTCAATGCACTGTCGACATCATTGCCTGTTTTTTTTTTTTTTTTTTTGTGCTGGAAGTCTGTATCTTGACAATTTTAATAAATCAGCTGGAACTGATAGAAACTCGCATCGCCGATGGTCTCTGTAGAAGTCCAAGTGGAGGTCCTGTTGCAGCGCATTCAGTGGCGAGGCTGATGTGTGCGCGGGCGGAGGTGGGCGCCCGGCTCGGTGTTCCAGTGGCGGCCAGGCCGATTCTGTCTCCTGCCGCCGGAGGCTGGGGACCGAACGCCAGGGAGGAGGGTTCCGTCCCTCTGCCTTCCCTTCCCTTCTGGCCCCCACCCCCGGCCCGTGCATTTCCTTTCTCACCTCCTCCTCCACTCCCCGGCGGGCGCGCGGTCGGGTCCTGCGCTCGCCGGGGGTGCGCGTTCTCTGCGCGGGGCTGCGTCGCGGTGCCAGCCGCCCTGGGGGCGCTCCGCTCCCCGCCGATCTGCGTTACCGGGTGGGGACGGCCGTTTCCAGGTTTGAATTCCCCCCCGTCCCCCGGCGCTGCATCTCCGCGTGTGCGCAGAGGTAGATGCCGCGGGAGCGGCGCCCGGGCCGGGAAGGGCCGCTCGGGGTCGCTCGGTGCCGGCGGGAGGCAGCTGGCGCCCGCCGCTGCCATCGGGGTGTCAGCGGGGGCGCCCGGGCGCCCGCGGAGGTCGGCCCCGCAGGGGCGCGGGGACGCCAGTGTCCGGAGGGGCGCGGGACGGGTGGGGGTGGGAAAGAAAGCGAACCGGGGAGGAGGCGCCGCCGCACCGCATCCCCGGCGCGCGCGCGCCGGCTCCAGGGCCGCCCCGGAACTGGCCTCCGGGAAGGTGCCTGGGCTTCTGGGTTGTTCTCCGTCCGCGACCGCGTCGCTGGGGGCTCGGGCGCGACCCCACCCCCCGCGCACGCGCGCGCCCTGCTCGCCGGGGACCCTCCGCGCCGCCCTTCCCCCTCTCTCTCTCTCGGCTCCGCTGCGCCCGGGCCCGCCCCCCTCTTCCGTGCCTTCCGCCCCTCGTTCCCGGGGGGCCGCGCGGGGGAGGCGGGGAGGCCGCGGGGCGGTTTCGGCGGCTAATTGAAACTCGGCGCAGAGTCCCCGCTACCCCTTCTGTAACCTACTGACACGACTGACCAGGGCTCGGCCTCCATTTTTACCGAGATTTGGCGAGACCAAAGGCGGGCGTCCGCGCGCCGCCGGGAACTGCTGGGCCGACCCCCCACCCACCCCCCGCCCCGCGCAGGCCCCGCCTCCCCTCCCCTGCCCCCCATGCTTTCCCGGGGCCCCTGCGGCCCCCCGCGCTCCGAGGGCGGCCTCCCGCCGCCCCCACCCCAGCCCCCATCCCTGGGATGCGAAGCCAACAGGCTTTGGCTGCAGATGGACAGACTTCTGCGGCTCTTTCCTTCCGCCGAGCCATCAGGTTTCAGGAGTCCACTTGGGAGCAGAAAGGGCTGCTGGTGGTAGCAAGGTTCTCAGTATAGAACTGGATTTCTGGAGTTGTTTACCTTTTTTTTTTTTTTTTTAACCTCTCAAAATGATAGACTAATGCAGTCATGGGTCGGACGTTTATTTTAGCCACGAATAATTGAACCAGCGGTTTACAATTGACAGTTCTCTGTGCTGGTGGTTTTACGTGGCGGCCCCCTGCTGCGGTTCCGAAACTTGCCGAGAACACAAACCCATTTCTAAGACTGAGTCTATGTATTTTTGAAAACCTGGAAACTTGGCGCGTATTTTAGGTTCTAATCCTAGATGAATCTTGGACTTTTTTTTTTTTTTTTGTGGTGAGGTAGAAACTTTAAGTTAAGGAAATTAGTAACATAATTGGCCTCAGAATGGAAACAAATAGTCTTGGTAGAATAAGAAAGAAAAAGCTATGTAGCTACGTTCTTGATAGTAAAAAGAAAAAAAAAACATAGATGGTCAGCGATCTAAATTGAAAACCTGTTAGAACTCAGGACAGGCGCTTGAATGCGCTTTTAACAATATTTAAGGCTGTTTTGATGAATGCATTGTGAAGATTCTTCTTAAGAATTCTTTCTTGAATGTCTAAAACATAATATAATAATACACAGGTATTCTTGCCACTGGATAGTCTTCAATAAAAGTTTAATTGCATTTTTTTTTTTTTGGTCTCTTAAGTAAGTCTTATTTTTAACTAAGCATTGACAGAATGTCTTAAAATGGTAACGTGGGGGTGGGGGGTGGGCGCGGAGAGCTGCGGCCTAGCCAGTGGTATCCTGCTGTTTATAACTAGTTCACAGACTTTGATGATGGCATTTTGGTAAGATTTCCAACTTCAAGACCTTAAACCAGCATTCTCTTATTAATTCTTTAAACTGTGGAAATAACCTTCCGGTTCTTACACTCTGAGATGCATCCCTTTTATTAAAAAAAAAATGATAAGAATGCTAATAAAAGGCAGTGTATTTTAAATTGTGCTTTGCAAATATTATGTATGTTACGAATGACTACAGTCACAGGGCAAATTATTTGTAGAATGATTATCCTTTAGCTAGAAAAAGATCATTACCACCCTTTTGGGCAGAGAGATTTCTTTTTAATGTTAATCAAGGGGAAGTGATTTAAATATGCATGCATATAGCAATCAGGAGGATTTAGTTGTTTTTATGTTATTTTATTTTTAAGTTTTTGAAAAAGAGAAGGACTCAAAAGGCAAAGGTTGTCCTTCTCTTCTCTGGGAGTTAAAACCACCATCCTTTGATACTGGTCCAGTAAAGGAAATTTACATTTCTTGTTCACTTCAGAACTTAAGTGACTTTTGCCTAAGGAATCTGAGAAATAGAGCGAATAAACTGCTCTATTTTAAAGTAGTCATTCACTATAAATATATTATATTGATCTTAACTTTTTTATTCTCTGGATGATTAATAATATGTATATTCTTACTTTTTCTTCTAATGGGCATATGTAACCTTGTTGACACTTTGGAGAGAGGATTTCTTGCACTCTCCCGTTTATAGAATCTTTATACTCTTTTACTGCGTGGTCCCCTGCTTTTAACAGATTTCTGAGGCAAATATATTTGTGCTTTTTTTTAATGTAGGATGACCAGCAAAAAATAGTTTACTGAGTTGTCAATTTTATCAGCAGATAAGAAACTTTCTTTCTTACGGTTTCAGGGAAGATTTTTTCAGGATATTTCTCAGTTCTTCTAAGGGCCAAATTTTATAAAATTTCCATTAGGAATGTCAGTTCCAAATACCCTTTGTATAGCCTGGGCCTGTGGGGGTACCGAGTCTGAGCCTTATGTAACCCAACACAGGAATTCATGAGTTCCCAAAGTAACTGTCTCCATGCAATGACTCTTGCACATGCTTCTCAGAGATTGGGCTTCTTTTAATTATTGCTTCTTTCTCACTGTTCATTTGTTTCCTTTCTTCTGCCATATCCCCTTTTAGTTGATGATTTGGCAAATCCTGCTCTTTGGTAACGACTCCCTTGTGTTCGGTTCGGTTCCGGGTTTTTGTTCCGTTTAGGTTTTCGTTTCTGTTTTTGTCCCTTCTGCGGAGCCCACGTTTTCGGTCACAATAAAGATGACACAAAATGTATTAAACTCAACTCTTTTCCACTTTACTTTGCTGCTGCCTTTTTTCTTGAATCCTAACATACCTTCAGTTTTGTTTTGCTTTTTTCCATCGAGGTTACTTTTTTTTTTAACGCTACCTAGATCCATTAGCTGCCTAATTAGTTTTATCTATTCCATGTGGATGCAGTGAGTTTATAAGAGAATTTCACAAACAAGTAGTTTTTTAGTGAACTTAAACAGAATTTTAAAGGAGACCTATTTTTATACTCAATAAAAGCACAAAAGTGCAGAAAGTATAAAATGGCTTACAAAGGGAAACATAAGTTCATAATGTTCCATGTATAAAAGTAATAATTTTATTGGGTAGAGATACTCTTAAAAGATTCAATACCTCTGCCAGTGCACAGATAGGACTGTTTTAAATGACTTGGGAACTTCTGGCTGCCTGTAGTTGCCAACAGATAACTTCTGCGTAGAGAGAACAAACCACGGAAAAGCAATATGAGGAGTTGAGACGTGGTTTCACGCGAGCAGTTGAGGAAACAACCTGGATGTGCGTACGTGGAGGCTTCCTTTCATCCTTTGATCAAACTTCTTTTATGTGGTCACGTAGACTTGGGTTTTCTCTGCTGCGAAAATGACAAATAAAGCAATATGACCCAAAAGTTTGAAAACGCAAATACAGTAGCAAATATTGACGCTAGGGTCGCTGCGGCGACTTCGAGGTTTATGTTATTCTATTAGACCCATTGCATTCCCTCCTCAACAACAGAAAAAGCAACTGGAAACAGAATAACGGGATACCAGAGAAAGAATTTTGATCAAATCGATATTGACACAGGGCCCCCTAACACATTTTCCTTCATCCGGCTTATGTTCGAGGACACCGCGCCCCATCCCTTGAATCACATAGGGAGACGCGTTCTACACCACTGCCGTTCATTTCCCATCTTGTCTACTTTTTACTCTTGTACATACGTCGTGGGTTTAAGAGTCTTTTGCATTTGTCTGTGACACCTTTTCTTTGAACGGACTGTTTCGAAACGGAGGCCTACCTTTCAGGCGTGGGGCTCCTAGTGGCCAGGGCATCCCGCGGTGCCTGGCGGTGGCCACCAAGACAGAGCCACCGGGTGGGCGGGAGCAGCTGTCAGCATGACCCTGTCGCCAAGTCTGTGTTTTCCAAGGCCACGCGGAACTTAACTTTCAGAGCCACTGCAGGTTTGGGAGCAGGAAAGCTGAAAACCCTTTTGTTTAGAAGTCTGAGTGGTTTGAGGGGGGGAACCTTTTTTAGCGTTTGCATGCCAGCGCACGCGCCCTGTCGCGGTGGAACAGAGTGGGCGAAGCTCCCCGAGGCGGCGCGCTGGAGGATGAAGTGTTCGATAGGACTAGGGAAAGAAAATGCATGGCAAAGTTTCGTCTTCTTGTAGACTATCTAGCATGCAGAGTTTAGTGTGTTAAAACAGTGTATGACATTGCTGTATCAAAGTTGTAAAATTAAGCATTATTTATTGAAAACTATGTATTTTTTTGTAAAAACCTGATCACATAGAGCATATCAGTGGCTTGTGCTTGTGTTCAGTGGAGCCAGCTTCGCGACCCACCCTCCTTGGTATGCAGTGTTATCGCTCAGGGTTGAAAATAGTACACCCCAATGTCTCTTTGCAAGAGTTTTTCACAGAGGAATACATTTGTTCAAAAGACTCTAATAAAATTGTGTGATCGATCTGCACTTGTGGTTTTTATGTGACTTTTCTTTTCTTTCTTTCTTTCTTTCTTTCTTTTTTTTTTTTTTTTTATTTTTATTTCTTCCTTTCCGGTCTTGCCTTTGATAACCACTGGTCCGGTCCTGAAGTGCCATCCGCCACACTGATCCTCCGGGACAAGCTTGAAAAGTCCCGGATGTCAGCGTGGACAGGAAGGGGCCCCATGGGAAGGCTCTGGGCAGGTTGGAGAGCTGCCTAAAGTGGGAATAAGCATGATAATAAGGTCTCGGGGTTTTTAACGGGCCAATCGAGTGAATAAAAGCATCAACAGAGTATAGAAGGGCAGATGGACAGCTTGGTCTGAAATGCTTGAAGTAGAAAATGAAGGGAAATTGTCAGGGGCAGCTGCTGCTGGTGAAGGGAGTATCAGCAAACTCCATTTCTCCGTGTCTTTCTTTTCTTTCTAGCAACAATTTACAGTGTAAATGTATTTTGACATAGAAATCACTCTGTATTGAGATTCTTGATATAAATGCTTTTATGGATGCCTGTAAGTGACCCTTGGAATTATTACCAGATTTTTTTTTAAAGATGTGTTTACACGGTGAGTGTTTGTTGTATATTAAATTTGGTTTTGTAGAAACACTTGTGTTGTATTGTAACAGATTTCCAAGTGCACAATTAACACAGCCACTCTGAAGCTTTCAGTGACATCAATTTTCACTACAACCGATAGAGCAAATACCAGAACGATCTGTGGCAACATTGTTTAATCGTTACACGATCAGTGTTTTAACTTTATTCCTGAGTATTTCAGGACGCCTTTCACCTTGGTAGGGTTTTAGTTTTATTTGCTTTTTAAGGACCCAAAGAGTAGATCCTGTGTTAGTTTTATCCAGGAAGAAAGTCCCTCACCATTAGCAGTAGAGAATCCTGGATGCGTTTCAAACTCTTCTTTGGGACTCCTTGTACTATAGAGTATGCTACCCTGTCAGTGCTGTGGATTTTTTAAAAATAGAAATTCATTTTAATGCCATAGTTAAATTTATTGAAGGGACTTCAGCTAAAATGTCTCTAGCAGGAAGAGATGTAAAGTGTGAAAACATTGACGTTACTATCCTCTCAGTAAATCTGGGAATGGTAGAGAGAGGTTATGTGCCCTTAGTCCAGCAATTGCTTATCTATAAGGTGCCAGAAAAATAGTATGCCTGGACAGAATGCCTTGACCCAAATGTGGATAACCATCTTCTTGGACGATACATTGGTTCTACCTGAAAGGAAATACTTTTATGACACGTGTAGCTCGGTGAATCTACAATGGTGAAATCCTCATTTTGACATTGGCCAAAGCACATAGGACTTTGCATTTTGATGCTTTGAGCACAGCAGAAGTGGGGAGAGGCCACGGCAGATGACTCGCCCCCTCTTTACATTTTGTCATCCCATAAGACTGAATTGCAGGGCTACAGTGTTGTCATCTATGACCAGCGTGAAAACCGGACCGAACCCTAACAGGTGCCACATGAGTAGATCTGGAAAAGTGAGGGGACAACGGAGTCACCCTTCAGATTTCACTTTCTGTGAAATCACTGATGCACACCAACTTGAGCTTATGTGCCACAGAGGCCCATCACTGGCTCTCCTTCGGGCCCCACACTCCCCTTCTTGCTGGACTGACCATATTCCACTGCCAACCCAACCAGGTCCCTAATGGCTGGTTGATTGCCAACTCAATGATAACACATGCATGGCAGGCTCGCTTGTAACCTGGGACTCATTTGGTCTCTCTCAAGAGTTCCGATGACCTCATAATCAGACTCTTTCCCAGACTTGGGGCTGAAAACACAGATAGGCCTAGTTCTCTGCAGGAGTTGTGTTGAGAGGTCATGAGGAGACTCTTAGGGCTGGAGTAGCCACTACAGGCCAAAATGAGGTCAAAAGCAGAAGGAAAACCTGGAAGACAGAGACGGGGAAGCAAAAATCATGAGGGAAAATCTCATGTCTTATAAAAGAAGTACTGTATGTCTGGGGAGGGAGGGCAGGGTTCCTGGTGGCCTTCTAGCCCCATTTCAACAGGTTTATACAATTCCTCAGTGGCTGCCGACAGCCTACCCAAGAGTGACTTGACCATTTTTCTTAAGTAACAGAATTTAATTTGGGTTTGAATGGCAATCCGATCGGCCAAAAATCTACCTCCTCTTGCCTCCCTTGTAGACATGGCTGTGATGGAGGAGATGTTAGTGAAGGTTGTTCACTGAGGAAAACACCTTTGCAGGAAAGCCTACCTACCGAGTGGGCACGCATCTTTCTGCTGCTGTTCTTACATCTGGTGTCATCGCGACAACTGGAGCCCCAGGTGTGAGAGGGAAGCAGAGGGAGAAGGGATCCCCGGCTCCTTGACCAGCCACCAAACCACCACCAACCACTGCCTGTGTGTGAGTCCCAGATGCTCAGGATTTCTCATCAATGTGACCAAACCCAAACCATAACACACTCCTATTTCCTTGGGATTCTTTGCATGGATCTGCATTTCTTTTAACCCAGTGAATCCAACAAAATACAGTTTAAGTAGCCGACGAGTTGGGATGACATGCTAGTTGTTGGGAAATAGAGTTTAGTCAAACTCACAGAAGTTGGAAGTTTAAAAAAAAGGCTCAAGAGAAAGAAATGATGGGAGTTGCCAATCACAAACACGATATTGGGTTTCGCCGCTGAGACTCTAGGATGATTTTTAGAAAATCTTTATATCGAACGCTTAGCAGTTGCCTTACGTGTGTGGAGCTTCAGGATGATACAATACCCTCCCTCCTTGTCACGTCTCAGTGGGTCCTGACTTGTGTGCCGAAACCCCGCCCTCTTGCGTGTGATCCTCCACATGGCCTGTCTCACTCCCAAATGAGGTGACAATGCGTTTGACCAAATAGATGGAGTCTTATAAGGGTGAGGTCCTCAAATCCTAAGGACTCTTATTTGTCCTATT